>JAPEKM010000023.1:21213287-21223977 GCA_027575975.1 Cathorops multiradiatus
GTTCCAGAGTTTAAGAAGATTGAGGTGGTATATCTGTAATGCCCCACCCCTGTCCGTTCGCCTCACCTCATAGTCGATGTCCCCGACTCGCCGTGTGACCTCAAAGGGTCCTTGCCACTTGGCAATCAATTTGGAGTTCGATGTGGGCAACAGTACAAGTACTTTATCTGCCGGTGCAAACTCCCTAAGGCTTGTGCCCCTGTCGTACAGGAGGATTTGTTGTTTTTGGGTCTGGTGCAAATTCTCCTGTTTTAGGCATGTGAGTGTGTGGAGTTTTGTGTGCAGGTCAAGAAAGTACTGAATTTCGTTTTTGCTCTGTGAAGGTCCCTCCTCCCAATTTTCCCGCAGTACATCCAGGATGCCCTGCGGTTTTTGCCCATATAATAATTAGAACGGAGAGAATCCCGTGGAGGCTTGTGGAACTTCTCGCACTGAGAACCATTCGAGCCATTTATCCCAGTCATGTGCGTCCTCGCTCACAAATTTTTTAATTATATTTTTAAGTGTACGGTTAAACTGTTATACTAAACCGTCCATTTGTGTGTGATAAATGCTGGTGCGGATCGGCTTAATCCCCAATAACCCATACAGCTTGTGCAGTGTGCATGACATATAAACGCAGTGCCTTGATCAGTCAGAATCTCTTTGGGGATCCCAACTCGGGAGATGACGTGGAAGAGCGCTTCCACAACACTACGTGCTGAGATATTGCAGAGAGGCACTGCTTCCGGGTATCGCATGGCATAGTCCACCAGAACTAAAATAAAGCGGTACCCTCATTTTGACCGATCTAATGGCCTGACGAGATCCATTCCAATTCTTTTGAATAGGGTCTTGATTAATGGAAGAGGGCGCAAAGGCGCTTTTGGAATGGCCGCTGGACTTACTAACTGGCATTCGCAACATGCCGTACACCACCTACGAACATCGCTGCCATTATCAGGCCGTTATTAAATCAGGCCGTTATTCGGGCTAGTGTCTTATCCAATGCAAGGAGGTGCCGGAATGCCTGTCGATTGTCCTGCTGTGCCAGCACCAGGGCCTCAAACCGTTGCTCCTGCTCCTTTCGGAGGGCGACTAGTGCCTGGTGCTGGCTCTGCTGGGCCGTGACGAGGACATGGATCAGTTTGGCGAAGGGGGAGGATTCCATAGGGCTGTTTTCTCAGTGAGAGGTCCTGGGTTTCGGCACCACTGTAGCAATTTGGATGGGTGGGTGGAGCACAGAGACGGCAGGCCGGGACTTGAGTTCTCAAAAATAATTTATTTAGCTTTTCAGCTTCTGTATTCACTCTCTTTCTCACACACGTGCGCATGCGCGCGCGCGCACACACACACACACACACGTGTACACTGGTTGTCTGGTTGGGGAGAGTCTTCCCCTGCTGCTCTTTCTCTCCTTATATAAGGCACGGTCACTGGGAAGACACAAACACGTGTTAATTGATGTCAGGTGTAGTGATTCTGCCACTTATCTTCCCTGACTCTGCCCTCCTGTCACAGACCGACACTTGACCACACCCCTGCTGCCACACTTTGGAAATTATATAGCACTGACAAACTTACAGATATGCATGTTCAATTGTACTTTATTGATCCACAAGAGGAATTTCGAGAATAATGAAATGAAACACCACACAGACCATGAAGTCATCAGAATAGTCATTAAATCCTTAAAGTCAATGTAAAACAGCAATACTGTGTGTGTTCTTAGTTTGTCACAGCACAGACAAATGTGCTATTATTCACCCAGCCAATTTGGAATGATTAAAAAATCCATGTAAATAAAATTAGGTTTCAATATCATGAAAAAAATAAGCACTAGTCTGTGCTCTGAGACACTGGGGGGGGGGGGAGCAGACCTTTAATGTTGAAGGCAAGAAGGCATACCAAGGTGTTCCCAGTAGAAGTTGGGTGTGGAAGGTTTGTTGTCAAGACTAGGCTCCTGAACAGAATGGGAGTGAAAGGACAGGCCTTTCGAAAAGCAGTGAAGTCACACTCGGAGGCTGCGGAGCGAAGCAGCAACTGGCTGTGGATCAAGAGGAAGGACTCCAGCTGGGCTGTGAGATGACCATTGAGGGGGAGATGACCATTGAGGGGTAAAAACAGAGGGGGGCACACCTGGGATGCCAGGTGTCACCATTGAGCCCTCTGGAGGTGTTGTGGGCCTAAATCAGTGAAGCATCAAGGAAGGAGGGTGCCCACCTGATGACCCCAGTGAAGTTTTTACTGCTCTCCCAGTCAAGACAACAGGCAAGAAGCAGTGCTGATTATTCAAGGGATTGTACCATCAAGTCTTACAAGCTCTACAGTAAACACACTATTAATAGAGTCACTGAGGTGGTCGAGTGCCTCAGCCAAAGAATTTGGTGGCCTATAGAAAGATGATAAATACAGAATTTTGCGATTTGCTAATTTTAAAGAAGTCCAGGTGATTTCATAGTTGTCTTTGCTGAAGTCAGTTTCTATGATACAAAGCAGGTCTGATTTAATGGCTTGGAAAACTCCTCCACCATAAACATTTTCTGCCCTTTCTGAAGACTGTGTACAAAGATGGAAAAATAAAATAAGTGGGTGTATCAGAAGCCAACTTAGATTCGGTTCCTCTGACAAAATCTGGATCGTGCAGTTTGAGTAATGCTTGAAATCTAATAGAGTGATCAGTACTCTTTAGGTTATTGCAGTTGATAATCACGTTTTTGATCTTATTTCTCACTACTATTTTGCCGTGTCTTAGTACGTTTATATTCTTGCTTGGATTTTCCTTCGGAGAACTATTTATCATTACTTGATGAGTATTATCCATAGATAAAGTGTCAGAAGAATTTGACAGGTCCAGGGAATTTGTCAACAATTCCAATAAGGCAGGACAAAAATTCAGGAGCTCACAATTTGGACAAATCCAGGTACACGAGGAATTTACGAAGGTCTCGTACTTATTTACTGTATATTCATTTCTAAGCAGTGTGTATGCAGCCAGGAATCACACAAATCATATTGGATACCTCGTTGATTACATTTTACAGGTTTGGCACAGATTCCACAGGGAAATTTCCAAGCTGGCCCATGATTTAAATTAATGTCTCCAAACAAAAGTAGCAAATTTAGCAGAAAACATAACTTGCATTTGTTGTGCCCTTAAACAAGGGGAATAGTAACGAGAGAAGATTGAGGAAGCGACACACACGTCTCTTTCCTTCACTCGTCTGTATTAAGAGAGGAAAGAGGCGCACGGTCCCCCTACTGGATCCCCGAGGCATTACCAACAGATCAGCGCACAATGAACCTCTACTGACAAGGATCTGTATTACTTATCTCCATTCTTCGTTTTACACTGAGTCATTACCAATATTAATACACACTCGCAATCAAAATAGAACTATATATCTTCAGAAAAATACTGTAATAACTGTATTAAATGTAAGGATGAAACTAAATGAATTCAGATGACCTATCCTTAAATGAGGATGGACTAGTAATGCCTGTCACATACTACTTGTCACATACTCCCCCTCAAAATAGATGTTGTCCCCAACATCCTGACCTTTGACCTCTATTGCAAATAAGGGATAAACTGTACACCATCAAATACAGAATGCATCAGACTATCACTTCCTGCTACAGTTTATCATATGTAGTGCAGAGTTACAGTGTAGAAATCTTTCCATACAGTCTTTCATACATGAATCAATACCCGGTGTCCCTTTTTTTCCTCTCTTTTGGTCATTCATGGCATATAGAGTCCATTTTGTTACCATAGCACAGTTCGTTCATAGTCCATTGCTGCTTTGTTAAACAGTTCCGTTTGTGCAGCATGTTCAAGTCAGTTACACTCTCCTTTAACAGAAGTCCATGAGTGTGATATGATTGACTGCAACAATGTTATGTGTGTTCAGTGTAAATGGGTTTAACCACAGTCCATCTTATGTTCAACAGTCCATTTGAATGTGAATTCTGTGTTGAACAGTCCATTTTGTTTTGTGCTTCGAGTGTAATGTATGTACATCTACTCAGTTCAGTGTCATGCAATGTTCACGTCTAGTGCAGATAGTGTGGAAACCTATATGGCTGCACAGTGTATGTCCATGGCACCTTACAGTTCATATACTGTGGCAGTGTCCTCATGTTGTAACAAGCTGGTGAGCCGAGCCTGTCATAAGTGAAGACCTTGGGCCGTCTGTGTTGTCGTCTGGGCCGCTGAAGCTCCTCAGTGCTGGGATCACTTGGCTCAGGTGAGGGGACAGCATTCTCCACAGGCAGGTCCTGCAGATTATTTTCCTCCCCCTCCGGTAAGTCCTTCAACTGATCTGCCGCTTCATGACCTTCCTCCAGCTCAGGTGGCATGTTATCCTCGGGTTGTATGCATTCAAGCTCCAGAGGCATGTTTGTGCACACAGGATTCATGGTCTCTTGTTGGTGTGGCTTGGATGGCTGCTGAAGTAGCACTGGATAATATTCATCATCGTCATCCTCTTCTTCTGACTGCTCCACTTCCTCAGCTCTCCCTATTCTTTTCCTTGCTCGTGGCTTTGATGGAGTCTCCAGAGGTAGGTGATCACATGGGAGGAGAAGATTACGGTGTAAAATCCTTGATCTCCCTTTTCCTGTCTCAGGTCTGAGTTCGTAAACAGGGATGTCTTTACTTACTTGGCGCACAACTGTGTGGATAATATCCTCCCAGTGGCTTCTCAGTTTGCCTGGACCACCACGAGGTGTCATGTTCCTGATTAAGACACGATCACCTGGCTGCAATACTGAGCTTTTCACCTTACAATCATAGTGTCTCTTACTTCTCATAGCAGCTTTACGAGCATTTTGTCTTGTGATCTCATATGCTTCTTCCATGCCCTCTTTCCACTTTTCCATGTAGTTATGATGATTGCAGTCTCCTTGTTCTGAGGTTAGGTTAAACAACATGTCAACCGGCAATCTTGGTGAGCGTCCATACAACAAGTAAAAGGGTGAGAAACCAGTCACTTCACTGCGAGTACAGTTGTATGCGTAAGTCAGCTTGTTTAGTGAGTCTTTCCAGTTAGTCTTTTGTCTCTCTGTGAGGGTCTTTAACATCTGGAGTAGTGTTCGGTTAAACCGCTCTACCTGCCCGTTCCCTTGGGGGTGGTAGGGAGTAGTTCTCGACCCAGCAACTCCACAGTACTTCTTCAGTTGTGTGAACAGCTGATTTTCAAATTCACCACCCTGATCGTGGTGTATTCTTGTTGGGAAGCCAAATCTCAGTGCATAGTCGTTAAAGATTTTGTCTGCAGCTGTTTTACCTGACTTGGAAGTCGTGGCGTACGCCTGGGCAAAACGTGTAAACTGGTCAATAATTACAAGAATATATTCATAACCTCCCTTGCATTTGTCAAGATGCAAGAAATCGACTGAAACAAGCTCAAAAGGCTGAGTGGTGACAATGTTTGTTAATGGAGCCCTTGTTTCATGACTTGGCTTCTTGTGTTTAAGGCACACACATCTTCTTGCGATATAATCTTCTATCTCCCGCTGCATATAGGGCCAGTAAAACCGGTCTCGTATCAGTGATGTAGTCCTGTCGACACCTTGGTGACCCATTTCATCATGGAGTTCTTTTAATACTGTACTTTTATGTTTTTCTGGAAGCACCAGTTGTTTTCTGTTTGCAGTTTTCCTGTACAACACTCCACTCTCGTTGATCTCTAGCTTATCCCACTCTCTGAGAAGACATGTGACCTGTGAACTGTGTTGTTTGAGTTCTGGTCCTAATGGTCTTTTGTCTGCCAGCTTGTATTGAATCACTGGTCCAACCGTGGCATCATTCCTCTGATCATGTTTGATTTGTCCCATTGTTAGTGGAATGAGAGTTGTCTCCGTAGCTAGTGCTGCACATTTTGCTGAGACACCCATAGACCATGGCACACTGGATTCATCCTGATTTTCCACTGCTTGTGTCACTGCTCCGATCACATCATATGACATTTCCTCTGAACACTCCTTCCTGAACGTTTCCACATTCAAAGGCATTCTAGACAAACTATCTGCGTCAATATTTTCCTTGCCAGGGCGGTACTTGATTGTGAAATGAAAATCCGCCAGTTCTGCAACCCACCGGCACCCTGTTGCGTTCAGTTTGGCCGTGGACAGTACATAGGTAAGAGGATTATTATCACTATAGACGGTGAAGAATGGTGCATAGTATAAGTAATCAAGAAATTTTTCTGTGATCGCCCACTTAAGAGCTAGAAACTCTAATTTGCCCGAATGCAAATGATAATTCTTCTCGGCAGCAGTTAGGGTATGGGAGCCATAAGCAATCACGCGGAGCTTTCCATCCTGCCTTTGGTACAACACTGCACCTAGCCTCCGGTTGGATGCATCCGTGTGGAGGATGAATGGCTGTGAAAACTCTGGAAAGCCTAGGACAGGAGGCTGAGTGAGGCAGTCTATCAGTTGTTCTAGGATTGACTGATGCATGTCAGTCCACTCAATGGGCGTGCTGGATGGGATTCCTCTGCTGTTTCATTTTGTTTGCCACTTTCTCCTTTTGTCTTGTACATTCTCATTCTCTACAGGTGCTTTAAGGAGGTCATATAAGGGGCTGGCAATGCGTGAAAAATCTTTGATATACTGCCGATAATAACTCAACAGTCCCATGATTGCTCTTACCTCACCAACAGTAGCTGGATGCTTGCTTTTCAGGGCCCTTACTGCAGCAGTATCGGCAGGGTCCATCCTGCTTCCATCAGCAGACACAATCCTCCCAAGGTACCGCACTTCTGTCTTAAACAGGTCACACTTTCTGGGTTTCAGTTTTATTCCATGCTCCCTCAGCCGTCGCAGCACCCTCCTGACATCATTGACATGATCCTCAAATGTCCTGCTAAACACAAGCACATCATCAAGATACGACACACATATTTCATCTCTTAAGCCCTCTAAGCACTCTTCCATGCAGCGTTGGAATGCTGCAGGTGCATTCATGAGCCCAAACGGGATTCGAACCCACTCATACAAGCCCCAGGGGGTCACAAAAGCTGTCAAATGCCTACTGTCTTTGGTCATGAACCCCTGGTGATATGCCTTTCCTTGATCCAGCAGTGAGAAAAGGGTGTTTCCTCCGAGATTGTCCAGGATGTCCTGCACTCTGGGGATGGGGTGGCGATCTGGCTGAGTTTTCCAGTTTAACTCCCTGTAGTCAATGCATAAGCGCAATGTCCCGTCTTTTTTCCTCACACAGACGACTGGGGAGGAGTAGGAAGAGGTAGACTTCTCAACCCACCCTTGCACTATCAAGTCCTGTAAGTATTCCTTCATCTCCTTATATAAAGGTTTTGGGACGGAGAGGTATGTTTTTGACACTGGCTCTCTATCTTTTAGTGAAATGTTCATTTGCAAATTTCTCACACAACCTATGTCATCATCAGACGTGGAGAATGACTCCGACTCTTCTCTTAGCATCTGACTGGCTATTTGTCTCTGATGTTCATCAAGGTGAGTCAGATCAACAGGCGGATCCCACTGTTCATGAGCTGGGGTGTTTTCGCTGGGACTCTGGGCCTGGACATGGTGGATGGATGCAGGTTGTGAGCAGTCTGCTTTAAACATGTTTGCAGGATACACAGACCTGACTGACTGTACAGTTCTGATAAAAGTCCTGCCTGCTAGTGTGATTTCATGGTTTGTCGGGTTTTGCACACTAACAATGAACTTTGGGGCCTTGCCTGCCTTCACTGACACAAGAGTGTCAACAAACTCCAGTCCTTCAGGCCATTGAGGGTTTTCATGAGGTTCAAAAATCAAGGTCTTATCCTCCCTGAAAGGTGGAGCCTGCACTCGACACTCAACTTGAATGGAGCTACATTTAGGCACACTGACCCTCTCATTTGTCGTCCTCACATTGTGGTCGCACATCTGTCTCACACTCACTGCTTTAACAAAGGTTTTTGCTTGTTTTTTCCTGAGGTGAGGAAAAGCCATTTTTACTGCCTTCACCAGTTCCTCTTCATGTTTGCTTTTTGTCTGGTCTTGTAGGCTATCAAGTACAAGGCGCTCAATAACATTAAAGCCAATAATGGGACATTGTTGCTGGTTACCTTTAAGCACTAACATGGGTATTAGCAACTCATCATCACTTGCAGTAAGCCTAAAGGACACTTCGAGCCAACCAACATATGGCATTTCTGTTCCATTAGCTGCTTCGATTTGTAAAGGGTCAAGTGGGTCAATTAGCTCTGCAATGTCTCTTAGTGGCAGGTCAGGTAAGTAGCTCTCTTTCCATATCTCATCGATAGCACAAACTTGTGACCCTGTGTCCCACAGTGCCTGAGTCTTGTGTTTGTGTAGGAAACACCTGATAATGCACTTCCTCCCCACTAATTCCCTTACACTAGGTATTTTCTCTGTAGTATCATTTTTTTTGCACTTGACCTTCTCACATGGTGGTGTTGCCCGTTTCTTAATGCTTGAACATGTGTGTGGCTTACAATGTCTTTTGTGTACAGGCCAGTGAGCTTCCTGACATTCCCTTGAACAGTAAAGTGATGTTTTACATACTGAGCATTGTTGAAACTTCTGATGTTCCTCCTTTTCTCCACAGTAGGTGCATTTTTGGGACACAATCGCTGATCTGGTTACTCCCTGTCCCTTGGGGGCAACCGCTTCTCGTTTAAAGGGGTGTCTCTCACAGTGCTAGACAGTCCTCTGTATCCTCTGCAGCCTGCCCGGAAGTGTTCGTTACTCCCGCACTTGAAGCAATGCTGGCAGTATTCCTCTCCCTGCTGCTGGCACACAAAACATCGTGGTCGGGGACGTGGGGTCGGATATCTCTGTGGTGCAAATCTCTGCTGAAATTGTGCAGTTTCTGTCATGAACCTTGGGTGGTTAGCAGCTTGGTACTGCTGCACTGGTCCAGCTGGCTGATGGAGGGCGGTGGCACTCCCTTTGTCCCAGGCCATGAACTGTGGCTGGGCATAGGGGGGGTGACTGGCTTCCCCAAAGTCTGTCTCTTTGTTAGCATGAGGGTACAACTTTGGTGTCACTTCAGTCTTATACATCGACTCTCTAATCTGTGATACCTCTGCTTTGAGATCTTTCAACAGTACTATGTCTGCTTTGATGTCCTTCAAGTCTGACAGTACATCTGGAGGGAGAGTGACGACGCTTGGTCGAGCTGTACATTTCTTGTCTCCACTAGCGTCACTTGACTGAACAGCATGGACACCGGTTTGTCGCTGTGGTGCAGTCTGCCTCTTTTTATCTTGTCTCTCTTTCTCGTTAGCACATGCCATATTTAACCTCTCCAAAAGCAGTTCATCCGAAGTACTTGGCTGCAGCAGGTAAGGTTGAAGATCAGTCTTGATATTATCATTTTGTAGGCCTGTGAGTACAGTGTGCATGAACATGCTCTGCACTAATGCAGGGTCATACTTAAGGCTAGACTCAGCTTCCTGTGATGCAAACAATATTTTCTGTCTCAGGTTCATTGCTCTAATTAAAAAGTTCTGTGGAGACTCTTTATTGCACTGAACATCTGTGGTAAGCTGCTTGTATAACTCAGTTGCACTCATCTCTTGATAGTGTGAGCAGAGGATTCTCCTAAGAGTGGGCAGAGACAGATCACTCTTACCTTCGAGATCGCTGCGCAGCTGCAGACCAGGTACAATAGCTCGGATAACAGCACCCACTATTTCTGATTCAGGGTACCTTCTGGTGAGGCCATTCTCAATTTGGCGGGCCAAGCTGGAGAAGGTAAGTCGATCCTTTAGTCCCGGTTCACCAACCTGACCTGATATTTTATAGTCTTTTCGCCATGGTGAGTTGTTTGCATGGACAGAGGCTGTGTGGGCTGATACAGATTCATTTCTGGCTGTACTGGTTACACTTCTGTTGGCTTGTTCTTGTATTTCAGTCTCCTTCTGTTGTATCAAAAGTTTCAGTCGCTCTAGTTCTCTCTCTAATTTTTCCTGCTCCTCATTATCTTTTGCATTTACTGAAGTGTCATTTTTGTCAGCCCCTCGCAGGGTCTCTATCATGGTCATGAGGCACAACAGTTCCGACATGCCTTCATCTTCAAATTCACTTAGCTCATCACGTTCAATGTGCCTGATGAGGTGGGAAACAAGAGCATTTCGAGTTTTGCCAACAATGTTTACTTTATTTGCTCCTGATATTTCCAAATAGTCACTTATTTGTATTAACTGGTCTGTTGCAAGCTGAAAAAGAACTCTCTTAATCTCAAATCGCAGGTTCTCAATCTCTGAATCCATCTTGGCAGGTGACTAGCACAATGAGCTATAGGATGATGGTTTGCCTGTTGCTGTGGACTTTGCTGCTCCCTAGTGGACTGTCTGCACCTCAGGACGCACGCTTTCCTCGGCTAGGCGTTCACTTCAACCGTAGCTGCACTCTCTGCCACCTGGGTTACTTTTATGGGATGATCGACGTGGGGTGTCTCCCTCTGTTTTGGGATGCCAGCCTCACTTCTTTCATCCCAGCGGTGCCTCCAAATGTTGTGCCCTTAAACAAGGGGAATAGTAACGAGAGAAGATTGAGGAAGCAACACACACGTCTCTTTCCTTCACTCGTCTGTATTAAGTCACATTGTAAAACAAATACAACATACATGTCTGTAAAGTTTACACACAGCTTCAGACTTTCTGTGACCATGACTATAACTGTAACTTTTTAACATGTTCTCAATTATCTATCGCTCTATTTC
>JAPEKM010000023.1:21894768-21905064 GCA_027575975.1 Cathorops multiradiatus
CTTCCTTCTTTCAGCAAGACAATGCCAAACCGCTTTCTGCACATATTAAAACTGCATGGCTCTGTAGTAAAAGAGTCGGGGTGCTAAACTGGCCTGCCTGCAGTCCAGACCCGTCTCCCATTGTAAACATTTGGCACATTATGAAGCACAAAATACGACAAAGGAGACCCTGAACTGTTGAGCAGCTGAAATTGTATATCAGGCAAGAATGGGACAACATTTCAATTTCAAAACTACAACCGCTGGTCTCCTCAGTTCCCAAATGTTTATGGAGTGTTGTTAAAAGTAGAGGTGATGCAACACAGTGGTAAACATGCCCCCGTCCCAACTTTTTTGAAACATGTTTCTGATATCAAATTCAAATTGAGCATATGTTTTTCCAAAAACAATAAAATTTCTCAGTTTCAACATTTGATATGTTGCCTTTGTGCTATTTTCAATGAAATATTGAGTTTCCATGATTTGCAAATCTTTACATTCTGTTTTTATTTATGTTTCACATGGTGTCCCAATTTTTTTGGAATTGGGGTTGTAAATAAGAACCAGTGTGTACAAATGAAAACATTAGTCAAGGTGAATTAAAAAATGCTTAAATTAAAAAATAAAACATGCTTGGTTGAAAAGTCCATTGGTGAGAGAGTGGAATGTGTATGATGTACATGTGCAGTAATGCCCTAATTGATGTTAATTTAGTGTGTAATCACACTGATGGGTATGTTTGGATATGTTATCAATTAAAGATTTTAATTTAAAGTGACTCTTCAGTGAGCATGGACATGTCATTTGGAAATATATTTGCTGATTTCCCTGTCCTTGAATGCCATTCCTTGTTTCACCATAGCCTCAGGGGGATAGCACAGACAAGGAAGCGATGAAAGGCAACAACAACAAAAAACTGCAGTTAAACAAATGAGAAGTGATGACTTTTGTCTCTGCTCATTTTCCCATAACTCATTTTCAGTTTCTGTCTTTACTCCTCAGTCGTGTTGGGTTCTATGTGACCACCTTTCAGAGTATAGCCAGGCTGGAGGAGAAGTTCCACAGAGAGATGGGCCAAGTGAGAACTCTGCTAATAATCACCCTTTTTATTTTATAACACATGCTGTAAATAAAAAGGTTAAATATATAGATGCATCTATTATCTCAAAGGGGGAATTTGGGGATTAGCTCTATGCCATTCCTTAGAATAAATCTCTTTTTCATTCCCAGCTGAACCACAACCTGTGTGATATTATGACCAAGCTTGTGGAACAGCGACAGACTAAGTGAGTGTTTATTGTGCTTTGAGTTTTGTCCTATTAGATCTAGCATGTCAAAACTGAATGTAAGTCCCAGTACTTTGTGTATACTAAAACAAATCCAAACTCCCCACAGAAATGCTACTATGGAAACTACTGAGAAGAGGTAATTACACTTTAGCTGTTTTTTTTTGTGTGTGTCTGTGTGTGAATTTGACAGACACTATAACACGAACATGTTTACTCAAAAACCTATTCTACACCTGTCACATTATCCTCTGTGTGAGTTTGCATGAGCTGTTCAAGAAATTTTATAGCTACATTGATTATTTTTACCCTCCTGCAGTGAAGTATCAGCCAACCACAATGTCACATCAGAGTCTGGGTCTGACATATCTAAACCAGCATCTAAGGTACTGTCCTATTGACACATTTATAAACTAAAAGAGAGCAACAGAGAGGGCTAGAAAGAGTGAGGATAATGAGGTAGAGAGAATGAGGTACCTGTAAATAATTCTTCCTGAAGTCCATAATTGAGTTCTTCAAACACTTTTTAAATGCTTTCCTCTGGCAGTACACACAAATTTATTACTGTAGTTATAATTCCAACCAATCTGCAATACATGCATGAACTAAGGCTTGTATGTTATTTTAGAACAGTTTACTGTACATTCTGCAGTAGCTTCAGGAATGTAGTTTAGTCTATATCAGGATGGAGTTGTGACATTAAAGTTGTGATAGTTTCCCTGATGTAGGTGGAGTACATAAGCATGTATAATGCTTATGTGTTTATAACACCTGGCAGGTGGGAACTAGTGTTCAAACACTAGTTCCCACCTGCCAGGCACACGAGGACATGTGTATACACACACACGCACATGTGTTCTGTCCCAGCCAACTCTTCTCTGCTCTCCTACTCCTCTTATGCCCCACCATCACTGCAAGACACACACACACACACACACACACCCCTTAATTGACAACAGGTGTAACGACTTGGCCACTCACCTTCCCTGACCCTGCCCTCCATTCACAAACTGACTCAGCCATGCCCCCACTGCCACATATCCCCACTGCCCGACTCAAGGCCAGGGAGCCGTCTGGCCTGCAGTGTCCACTACCACTATCTACGCCCCCTGGCCTGTGGACCACCTTGAATTTGAATGGCTGGAGGGCGAGATACCAATGGGTGATCCATGCGTTGGCATCCTTCATGTGGTGGAGCCACTGGAGGGGCACGTGGTCCAAACAGAGGGTGAAAGGGCATCCCAGCAGGTAGTATCAGAGGCCGAGAACTGCCCACTTGATGGCCAGACACTCTTTCTCAATAGTGCTGTATTCACGCATTGAGAACTTGTGGCCGATGTACAGCATGGGTCGTTCCTCGCCCTCCACCTTTTGGGACAGAACGGCCCCCAGCCCCCTGTCTGATGTGTCCGTCTGTAAAATAAAGGGGAGAGAAAAGTCAGGGGAGTGTAAAAGTGGCCCCCCACACAGTGCAGCTTTTACCTTAGAAAAAGCCTGTTGACATTGCTCTGTCCACTGGACTGGATTTGGTGCTTGCTTTTTAGTGAGATCGGTTAGTGGGCTGATGAGGTCCGAATAATTAGCTATGAACCTATGATAGTAGCTAGCCAGCCCCAAGAACTGTCTCACCCCCTTTTTGGTCTCAGGCAGGCCGTAATTACTGCAGTCTTGTTAATTTGGGGACGCACCTGCCCATGACCCAAGTGGAAATCCAGATACCATACTTTCACCTGCCCAGTTGCACAGTTTTTCAGGTTAGCAGCGAGACCCGCACACCTCAGCGACTTTTGGATGGCTCTAAGGTGTTCGAGATGGCACGGCCAATCATTGCTATAGATAATGATGTCATCGAGGTATGCTGCTGCGTAGGCAGCATGAGGGTGGAGAATCCTGTCCATAAGCTGCTGGAACATCACGGGAGCCCCAAATAACCCAAAAGGAAGTGTGACAAATTGGTGTAACCCAAACAGTGTGGAAAAGGCCGTTTCCTCTTGGGATAGAGGAGTCAAGGGGATCTGCCAATATCCCTTCATTAGATCCAGTGTCAAATAAAAGCGAGCAACACCTAATTGATCGAGCAACTCATCAATGCGAGGCATTGGGTATGCGTCAAATTTAGACACTGAGTTGATCTTTCTATAGTCCACACAGAACTGGGCCGACCCATCGGTCTTGGGAACTAGGACCACCGGCCTGTTCTAGTCACTGTGGGACTCCTCGATTATGCCCATTTCGAGCATGGCCCTGAGCTTATCCTGGGCCACCTTTTTTTGTGTGTGTGTGTGTTCGGGCAAGCGGTAAGGGTGGCTACACACCACCACCACCCCCAGGCGCATCTCGATGTGATGTTCTATGAGGTGGGTGCAGCCAGGCAGGGGTGAGAACATGTCAGAAAATTCCTTCTGCAACTTGGCCACTTCTGTGAGTTGGGCTGGTGAGAGGTGGTCTCCACAAGGGACCGGAGTGGCTTGAGATGTAATTTCTTTTTTGTACCTCTGGCCCCAGCGCCACCTTCTCTGGGTGTACCAACACCAACGCCACGGGGACCTCCTCGTTCCAACATTTTAGCAAGCTGAGGTGATAAATTTGCAATGCCCCACCCCTGTCTCTTCGCCTCACCTCATAGTCAATGTCCTCGACTCGCCATGTGACCTCTTGGAGTGTGACATGGGTAATAATACGAGCAATTTGTCTCCCGGTGTAAACTCTCTAATAGCGTGTGCCCCTGTCCTACAGTTGGACTTGACATTCTTGTGCCTGCCACAAATTCTCCTGGGTTAAGTGCATGAGTATGTGGAGTTTTGCGTGCAGGTCGAGAACATATTGAATTTTGTTCTTGCTAGGCGAAGGTCCCTCCTCCCAATTTTCACGTAGCACGTCCAAAATGCCACGCAGCTTATGCCCATATAATAACTCGAACAGTGAAAAACCCGTGGAGGCTTGTGGGACCTCTCGGATTGCAAATAACAGGGGCTCGAGCCATTTATCCCAATTGTGTGCATCCTCACTTACAAATTTCCGAATTAAGTTTTTAAGCGTTTGATTAAACTGTTCCACTAAGCCATCCATTTGTGGGTGATAAACACTGGTGTGAATAGACTTAATTCCCAATAACCCATACAGTTTGCACAATGCGTGTGACATAAATGTAGTGTCTGTCAGGATTTCTTTCGGAATCCTGACCTGGGAGATAATATGGAAGAGTGCTTCGCAATACTGTGTGCTGAGATACTGCAAAGAGGCACCACTTCTGGATATCATGTTGCATAGTCCAACAGAACTAAAATAAAGTGATATCCCCATGCTGACTGATCTAATGGCCCAGTGAGATCCATCCCAATTCTCTCAAAAGGGGTCTTGACTAGAGGGAGAGGGTGCAAAGGTACTTTTGGAGTGGCCGCGAGATTTACTAATTGGCATTCATGGCATGCCGTGCATCACCGACTGACATCCCTGGCCTATAGAACCGGGCCATTATTTGGGCTAGTGTTTTATCCTGCCCCAAGTGCCCAGCCATAGGATTAAAGTGAGCCGCATAAAATACAAGTTCCCTACGGCTCTTTGGGATTAATAACGGAGTTATTGGTTCACCAGTTTGAGTGTCCTGCATCACTCGGTACAACCTATCCTTAATAATAGCGAAATAAGGGAAGGCCGGTGTCGTGCTCAGCTGGAGAGTTTGACCATCGATTACTCTCACTTGGTCAAATGCATGATGCAGAGTCTCATCTCGTGACTGCTCTAATGAGAAATCCTCAAGGGAATCCCTGAGAGAGGGAGGAGGGGCGGGCTGCTCCTCACTCCTCGTATCGGCCTGATGCGGTGCTGATGTAAACGGCTCTGTGACAACTTCCCCAGTCAATGCCACACCGGGGTCTCCCCGTGACATATGTGTTCCATCAGTTCTTTAAACCTGGCCAATCAGTTCCCAAAATCAAAGAGTGGGTGAGACGAGGATTAACAGCCGCCTTTACTCTATACTTTTCTCCCCGAAATCGAATGTAGACGGACACTAATGGGTAGTTGTGAACATCCCCGTGTACACACAGTACCTTCACCACTTGTGCTTTCCCCAGTGCCTCATCTTGCACCAGGCTTTGGTGGATTGAGGTCTAGTTACAGCTGGAATCCACCAAGGAATGATGCATATCCCCTTGTACACTTACTGGTATACGATACACTCCGGCCTGATGGAGGGCGGTTTCTGGCGTATCAGGGATCTGGACCACTGCTCCCATCTCAATCACGGAGCACTGACTTTGAAGATGTCCCGGCTCCCTGCAGTGCCAGCACACCAGCCCAGGCTGCACTGGTGTTTTGGGTGTCACCCACCTGAGGGGGAGAAGACACAGACATGGAAAGGGAAAACAGGAGGACACCATGGGTGCATCGGGCTGGCTGGGGGGAGCTAGCCCCCACCTTCGTGGTGGGGGAACGGCAGGGACAGGAAGCAGAGGGAGAGGGGGAGAGAGAGGAAAGAAAAGAAGAGGAAACAGCAGTCATGTGGTCCTCTGCCAGTTCAATGGCTTGTTCCAGCAACGCCGGGTGAGGACACTGGACCCACTCCGCCGTTCCTTCTGGAAGTCGCGTGATGAACTGCTCTAGTGTCACCAAGTCGATGATTGATTGATTCCCTCAGCATAGCAGTCATCCGCCCTAAGCCACGTCCATGGATGGGCTTCCTTCTGTACATCCGTGTCACGGCACCACTGTGATAGCTTCCCTGATGTGGGTGAAGTACAGAAGTACGGCAGGCAGGAACTAGTGTTCAGACACATGTTTATTATGACCACTTTTCAGCTTGTAACGGACACTCTAGGACACATGCGTATACACACACACACACACACACACTTGTGTTCTGGTCCCAGCCAGCTCTTCTCTGTCTCCTATTCCTCTTATGCTCCACCATCACTGCAAGACACACACACACACACACACACACACACACACACTATTTGACAACAGGTGTAATGACTTGGCCACTCACCTTCCCTGACCCCGCCCTCCATTCACAAACTGATGCTCGGCCACACCCCCGCTGCCACAACGGCCTTTCGATTTCATAAAATTGGTGAAATTTAGTTTTCTCTGAAATTTGGTCATTGTGATGTATGTTTATTTCTGCAATATCTAAAAAAAAACCAGGCCATTCTGTGGCTGGGAAGTTATTTAACTTGAGGGGATTCCCTAGCTAATAATGTGCATGAAATCACTCACTTTGCGCAGTCAAGCAGACAGAGGAAGCCCGGTGTGCACATGCGCAGGTTTACCTGCTTTTTCTTTTGGATTTTATGGCAGCTGACATCGAGTGTTGCATTATTGCCATCTACAGATTTACCTTGACTGTGCACTGACAGTTACATCATTCTGTCACTAAACGAACAGCTGATCACACCGAGCTGCTTGCTGCCCACCGATATTTATTAGTTTGGTCCTGTGTTTCCTTTCCTTCACAACGTAACATCATCTTGCTTTTCCTTACTGTAGTCAGCCTTTCACGTTTCATTTGCATCCTTCATTTTCCTCTACTGTTTCAAATTTGTATCCCACAGTGCCTTGCATGAATGGGGAAAGCCCACCACATGATGCATGATGTAATGACTTGAATTGGGTCATGGTGAAGCAAGAAAAAATAGCTGAGAATTTAAGGCCACGTGGCCCTAAATTCATCTAATCTCTAGCCGCTTTATCTTGTTCTACAGGGTCGCAGGCAAGCTGGAGCCTATCTATTTAAAAATAAATAATAATAAAATGTCAAGTCTGTGATTCGAATTCAGTAGCTTTCGGTCCGCTAAGCAAAAATAATTAGGTATCAGGGAAAATTCTTTTTATGACCTAAACTTGCAAAATCTGAAACGCAGTCTACTTTTAATGTGGAGATTAATGACTGTCTGTCACCAGGCACATGGTGAGATTAGTTTGAGCAATTTGATGCAATTTGTTTTCCTAGTCCCAGTCTCAACAAGCTTTCTTCAAGGGCAAGTGATGGATAGAAAAATGTAGAGAGAGCTAGAGAAGTAGAATTGCAGATGGTTTAGATGTGTTATGGGGCTTCACAAGCAGATAGGTGATGTGTTATGTAGTGTTACACAGAATGCAACAGGAATTCTACAAATACTGAACATATCCACAGCCCAAAGAAAAACATTCACATAGGGTGTTTTAGTTTACACTGAAATGTTAAAACCTCTTGGCTTATGACATAAAGCTAACCATGTGATTTTTAATTGTCGTCTTGCATGTGTATATTTTGTGTGGCACGCTTTTGTGTTTGGAAACTGAGCTGCGACTTGGGCAACTGGTCCCCCAGTCAACCATATCTTCCTACCTTTTTAAAGATGCACTGCTGCCTGATTTAAAAGTTGCTAGCCTGTCACAGGTCAGCAAAGACTCTCACTTCTGTTAGCTCTCTCTCCCAGTTCAAACCTTCACCTAGCCTGTCCATTCTTGTAGCCAATTTTCTGATCCATTCATGAGCTCACAATGTGTCCGTCACCCTATATTATTTTAAAAATTCTGCCACTCTTCAAGTTTTTTATCTATACAATGTTCTGTAAACCCTTCAGTTCCCTGTCTACAGTGTTTTGCAAAAGTATTCATCCCCCTTGTTGTTTGTCCTGTTTTGTCGCATTACAAGCTGGACTCAAAATGGATTTTTAGGGTGTTAGCATCATTTGATTTACACAACATGCCTACCACTTTAAAGGTGCAAGTTGTTTTTTTTTATTGCGACACAAACAATAATTAAGATGAAAGAACAGAAATCTGGAGTGTGCATAGATATTCACCCCCTTTCATGTAAAGCCCCTAAATAAGAGCTGATTCAACCAATTAACTTCATAAGTCACGTAATTAGTTGATTAAGATCCACCTGTGTGTGTAATCAAAGTGTCACATGGTCTGTCACATGATGTCAGTATAAATCAAGCTGTTCTAGAAGGACCCTGACTCTGCAACACTACGAAGCAAGCAACATGAAAACCAAGGAGCACTCCAAACAGGTCAGAGACAAAGTTGTGGAGAAGTATAGATGAGGGTTGGGTTATTAAAAAAATATCCCAAACTTTGAATATCCCACAGAGCACCATTAAATCCATTATAGCAAAATGGAAAGAACATAGCACCACTACAAACCTGACAAGAGAAGGCCACCCACCAAAACATACACTTCACAGAGGGGGGCTCTATGGAAGAGTGGCCAGAAAAAAGCCATTGCTGAAAGAAAAAATATAAAACACATGTTTAGAGTTTGCCCAACAGCATGTGGCAGACTCCCCAACCACATGGAAGAAGATTCTCTGATCAGACTAAAATATAATTTTTGGCCATCATGGGACACCACCGTGTGTGGTGCAAACCCAACACTTTCCATCATCTTGAGAACACCATTCCTACAGTGAAGCATGATGGTGGCAGCATCATGTTGTGGGGATGTTTTTCATTTGCAGGGACAGGAAAGCTGGTCAGAACTGAAGGAAAGATTGATGGCACTGAATATAGGGCAATTCTGGAGGAAAACCTGTTTGAGTTGGCCAGAGGTTTGAGACTGGGACGAAGGTTCACATTCCAGCAGAACAACATGCTGCTAAAGCTACACTGGAGTGGTTTAAAGGGAAGCATTTAAATGTCTTGGAATGGCCTAGTCAAAGCCCAGACTTCGGTCCAATTGAGAATCTGTGGCGAGAATGGAGAATCTGTGATGATTGCTGTGCACTAACGCAACCCATCTAACTTGAAGAAATTGGAGCAGTTTTGCCTTGAGGAATGGGAAAAATCCCAGTGGCTAGATGTGCTCAGCTAATAGAGACATACCCCAAGAGACTTGCAGCTGTAACTGCAGCAAAAGGTGGCTTTACAATGTAATGACTTCCAGGGGTGAATACCTATGCACACTCCAGATTTCTGTTTTTTTTTTTTTTTTAAATCTTATTTGTCACAATAAAAACAAAACCCCAACAATTTTCACTTTTAAAGTGGTAGGCATGTTGTACCAATCAAACTGTGTAAACCCACCAAAAATCCATTTATTTTAAGCTTGTAATGCAACAAAACAGGACAAATTAAATATTAATATTAAATATTAATTTATTAATTAATATTAAAAGTGCTAATGGTTAATGAACTTAATACTGATCAGGAGTTTAATGTACTTTGTTTAACTGAAGCATGGATTAAGCCAAATGAATATATAGCATTAAATGAAGCTAGTCCTCCTGGATACAGTTATATACACCAGCCTCGTCTAACTGGCAGAGGAGGAGGCGTTGGGGTTATTTATAATGATTATCTAGGCATAACACAAAAACCTGGTTATAAATTCAATACGTTTGAAGTTCTTCATATTAATATAATGTAAGTAGCCTCAAAAAATAAGTCTGCCCAGTCAATTCCATTATTTACTATTTACAGGCCGCCGGAGCCATAGTCTGAGTTTCTTTCTGAATTTGCGGCTTTCATCTCAGACCTTGTTATTTCCTTAGAGAAAGCTTTAGTTGTTGGAGATTTTAATATTCACTCTGATAACCCAGAAGATCCTCTGAAAACCAACGTGACGAAAACTCTCCACAGAGTCAACCCACGGAAGGCTGCTGGACCAGACAAGATCCCCGGTAAAGTGCTTAGAGGATGTGCAGACCAGCTGGCAGATGCTCTCACTGATGTCTTCAAAATTTCCCTGAGCAATGCCATCATTCCAAAGTGCTTCAAGACCACTACCATCATCCCCATGCAAAATAAGTTTTCAGTGTCCTGCCTCAATGATATATGGTCCCATTGCACTCACACCCATCATCATGAAGTGCTTCGAGAGGCTCGTCATGAGGCACATAAAGACCCTGCTGCCTTCCTCACTGGACCCCCTGCAGTTTGTGTATCGCCATAACCAGTCAACAGATGACACCATAGCCACCACCCTTCATCTGGCCCTTAGCCACCTGGACAATTGAGAATATAATTGAGGAATGTGTGAAGGACATTAGACACTGGATGCTTATTAATTTCCTTCTGCTTAACTCTGACAAGACTGAAG
>JAPEKM010000023.1:22053007-22066277 GCA_027575975.1 Cathorops multiradiatus
ACTAAGACCGACAGACAGAGGCCACACCTCTGTCACTAAGACCGACAGACAGAGGCCACACCTCTGTCACTAAGACCGACAGACAGAGGCCACACCTCTGTCACTAAGACCAACAGAGACAGAGGTCATGCCTCCTTCACTAAGACCGACAGACGCAGAGGTCACGCCTCCATCATTAAGACCGACGGACGCAGAGGTCACACCTCCATCATTAAGACCGACGGACGCAGAGGTCACGCCTCCTTCACTAAGACCGACGGACACAGAGGTCACGCCTCCTTCACTAAGACCGACAGACGCAGAAGTCACACCTTCACTTAGACCGATGTACGCAGAGGCCACGCCTCCTTCACTAAGACCGACAGACGCAGAGGTCACGCCTTCTTCACCAAGACCGACAGACGCAGAGGTCATGCCTCCTTCACTAAGACTGACAGACACAGAGGTCATGCCTCCTTCGCCAAGACCGACAGACGCAGAGGTCACGCCTCCTTCACTAAGACCGACAGACGCAGAGGTCACGCCTTCTTCACTAAGTCCGACAGACACAGAGGCCATGCCCCACTACTGAGACTGACAAACACAGAGGCCACACCTTCTTCAGTGGGACATGACAGTGACTCATTTTGCTTGCCAGTGTGTGATGCAGGTTATTTTGGGGATACACAGCCCATCATGTGGTTCACATTAGAACTGCAGATATATGAGGTGCGTATGAGAATGAGAGCTTACAGAGCGGCACAGGAATGAATATCTTCTGAATGGATTATTTGGTGAGGATATGTCTGTTAGAGTCACATGAACTGTATCACAAAGGAATGCACACACACACACACACACACACACACACAATTAAGCTCAACACAAAATAGATGAAGTCAAAATAGAGGACAAAACACGAAAGAGAGGAACATTACAAAAAGAAGTATTATGATAATGATGATTGTGTGTGTGTTTAGTCCCAAGACGCTCACGTCTATAGAAGAATCAGATGTGTACCGCATGCTCCAGGAAGAGGGAGAGAAAGAGCCTCATGAACCCCGCCAATCAGGATCCTTCAAAGCCTTACAGGACTACATCAACAGTGAGGGTAAGACACGCGCACACAGACACACACAGTACAGCAGTCTATCATCATCTCGATTGATGGAAATGTTTGACGTTTATCTGATTGCCAGGAACACTTCCACTCATGACAAAGACGGTGCAAGCACCCACCACTAAGCCTCTCTCACCTGGAGGAAACCTGCACAAACTGCCCATGTGTGACAAGTGTGGTAACGGCATAGTGTGAGTGTGATGAAGGAAACCACAGCTTGCAAGATGTTCCAAAAAATCATGCTGTGTTTTAAAGTTGCCTAATAACTTACTGAATATAAATAACACAATGATACTGTATATGGTTTATCCATGAAAAAACACAATAGTGTGCACATTGTTAGAATGCAGGCACTTACAGATGTATGCACAGAGGAGAACAGATTGCAGAATGTCAACAAAGCCAAGCCAAGGGACTGGAATTGGTGTTGGTAAACTAGCAAGGGTTGGGCAATCAGTGAACAAAGTAATGTAGGAAAGATAAAGAGCAAAAAAATGGAGGAAATAGCAAAGGGTCAGAAATGTAAGAGGCAGTCAGAAAAGATACAAGGCTTGGTATAAACTGAACTAGCAGGACGATACTTCACAATGGTTTGTTTGTTAAGGGAGCTGAAATAGAGGAACAGGTGATTAGGGAAATGAGAGCCAGATGAGATTCAGTAGGCTGGAGACAGAGTGCGGTGTGCAGTGCGGTATGTGGGTTTACTGACAGAACCCCCCCGAGGAGCTACCTCCGGGAGCTACATTCCTTCTGGGACAAACCCTACCTCTGGGTGCTGGTTTATTAGGATGCTGGGTATGGAATTCCTGCTTAAGAAGTGGGTCAAGGATGTCCCTGGACTTGACCCAACTTTGTTCCTCCGGCCCATATCCTTTCCAATCTACCAGGTACTTGACTTGACCACCTATTTGTCTCAAGTCAAGGATCTTGTTGACCTGGTAGATGGGTTCTCCCTCTAGATTGAGTACAGACTGTTCCTGAGTAGGTGTGTTGCTGGCAAGGGGCCCCAGGATAGCAGGTTTTAGGTGTGAAACGTAAAATGTAGGTGATACTCGGCTGTGAGGGGGGAGTTCAAGACCGTATCATACTTCATTGATGCGGTGCAAAACTTTAAATGGCCCAATGTAGGTGGAACTTTCTATAGGTGTTGGTTTCTCTCAAATTCTTAGTGGCCACCCATACTCTGTCACCAGGGAGGAAGTTAGGAGTGTCTCCTCTATGCTTATCTGCATATTATTTGTACTTGGCGCAGACTGATTCTAGCTGCTGATGGACCTCCTCCCAGATGGTTTGACTGCGTCTGAACCAGTCAGTCATCGATGGCTTGTACCTGGCTGGGTGCGTCGTCCCAGGGAAACAAGGGAGGTTGGTAGCCAAGTATGCACTACTGTGTCAGTTGGGTGGCAGTGTTTAAGCGAGTTTTGTGCATACTCAGCCCAAGGAAGAAAGCGCGCCCAGTCCCCCTGATTGCACTTGCAATAGATCCTTAAAAAAAAAAAACACCCGATCTCCTGGTTTGCTCTCTCTACTTGGCCGTTAGACTGGGGGGTGATAGCTGGATGTGAGGCTTACGGATACTCCCAACCTCTCCATGAAGCTTGTCCAAAAACATGAAATTAATTGGTGTCCCCGATCACTAACTAATGTCTTCGGGGATACCATAGTACCTGAAGACTTGCTGAAACAACAGCTCCATGGTCCGAGAGGCTGTGGGGATGCCTGGCAACAGAATGAGTTTCAATGCTTTAGAAAATCGGTCGATGGTTGCCATTATTGTGGTGTTGCCTTGAGAGGGAGGGAGATCTGTGATAAAATCAAATGCTAAGTGTGACCAAGGTCTTTGGGGAATTGGTAGGGGCCATAGTTTGCCAGCGGGGGGATGTTCTCAGAACCTTTGCTTGAGCGCATTCGGAACAAGAGGCAATGCAGTGGTTGATTTCTGAAAGCATATTCTCTTACCAGTACCTGTTCCTTAACATTTGGTGCATGCATTGGCTACTCTGATGTCCAGTGGTGGGAGATGCTTGCACCCAGGTGATGAGTCTGCTGTGAAGATGGTTGGGTACATAGAGAAGGCCAGGTGGGAGATGAATGGGCAGAGTTTGAGGATATGACTTACTTATTTCCTTGTCCAGCTCCCAGGTGATGGATTGTACAAAACACTGTGGTGGGATGATGAGATGAGAAACTGAGTTGTGCTGGGATGGACCAAATGCCCTGGATAAAGCATTTGCCTTGGTATTCTTGGAACCCGGACGGAATGAAATTATGAAGTTAAATCGGGTGAAGAATAATGCCCATGTGGCCTGATGTGGATTCAATCTTTTGGCTTTCCTTAGATATTCTAAGTTCTTCTGATCTGTGAGGATTACAAAGAGGTGAGTGGCTCCCTCTAACCAATGCTGCCACTCTTCAAGGGCTAGTTTAATAGCAAGCAGTTCTCTGTTCCCCATGTCATAATTCCTTTCTGCTGAAGTTAATTTCTTAGAAAAGAAGGCTACTGGGTGTAGCTTCTGTTTTTCCCTGAAACATTGGGACAGGATGGCCCCTACTCCAATGTCAGACACATCTACTTTTACGATGAATGTCTTTGTAAGGTCAGGGTGCTGGAGTATGGGCGCAGAAGTGAAGGCCAGCTTAAGCCAATTAACAGCTTCTTCAGCCACTGGGTTCCACTGCAGGCGTTTGGGACCCTTCTTCAGCAAGGTGGTTAGAGGGCCCGCCAGAGTGCTCAAACTTGGAATGAACTGGTGGTAAAAGTTTGCAAAGCCCAAGAATCATTGAAGATCCTTTATAGATTTGGGTGTTGGCCAGGACGTTACAGCTGAGACTTTAGACAAGTCCATGCTTACTCCTTCACTGCTGATAATGTACCCAAGGAAGGAGATCTTACTCTGATAAAACTTGCATTTCTCAGCCTTCATGTAGAGGTTGTTCTCTAGTAGTCACTTGAGAACTGCTCTGACATGTTCCTGGTGACTCTGGACATCTGAGGAGTATATCAGGATGTCATCAATATAAGTGATGACATTTGCCCAGCATGTCCTGTAGCACGTCACTAATGAAGCATTGGAACACACTGGGTGCTGAAGAAAGGCCATAAGGCATGACCTGGTATTCAAAGTGTCCAGTAGTAGTACTGAAAGCTGTTTTCCATTCATCGCCCTTCTTTATCCTGATCAGATTGTAAGCACTGCGCAGATCAGGCTTGAAAAAGATCCTCGCGGATCAGAGTTGTTCCAGAGCTGCTGGGACCAAGGGGAGAGAATAAGGATACTTGACGGTGACCTGGTTTAAACCTCTGTAATCAATGTAGGGCCTTAGTCTGCTCCCTCATTTCTCCACAAAAAAGAAACCAGCAGATGCGGGAGACTTGGAAGGGCGGATATATCCCTATTTGAGGGCCTCCTGAATATACTCCTCCATGGCAGATGTTCCTTTTAGGATAGGGAATAAATATGCCCACGTGGAAGAGACATACCTGGCAGTAAGTCAATAGCACAGTCATATGGCTTGTGTGGTGGTAGCCCACAGGCCTTTCCCTTACTGAAGACTTCTGAAAGGTCCTAATAGCAATCAGGAACATTGTCCATGGAGTCAGGTTGAGGACTTTCCACAGAGGTGGAAGATACTTTGACCTGGGGACAAGAAAGACAGCTCTGGAAACATGTGGGTGACCATTGAAGGATTTCTTTACTTTGCCATGAAATAAGAGGGTCGTGAAGTTGTAGCCAGAGATATCCAAGAATAATGTCATGATCAACGGTTGTCGTTACATACAATGAGATGAATTCCTTGTGCAATGCCCCTACTTGAATCTGTACCGGTTGAGTCCATGAAGTGACCAGCCTGTCGCCTATGGGTCCTCCATTGATGGCCCTAATGCTGAGTGCACTGTGCAGAGGAGTGGTAGGCATGTTGAGCTTCTGCATGATGGTATTACTGATAAACTTCCCCTCTGCCCCTGAATCAACAAAAGCAGATAGGACATAAGTGGAGGATGCCACCTTTAGTAAAACTGGTATCTTGAAGGATTTTGAGTTGAACTCTCACTAGACTCGTAGATCTTACTGATTTTTCTTCTGGGGTTTCATGGGTTGGTCGGATTGGACAGTGCCGGATGTTATGTTCGGGGCTCCTGCAGTAGAAGTATAACCCCTCCATGGGTGAGCTGTCCTCTGACCGCTGAACAGGTCTGGTACAATCGTGGATAGAGGGTCAGTGGTTTAACAGTTGGTCAAGACAAATAGCTAGGTCTATGAGGGAGTCTAGCATGAGGTTCTCATCTCTACAGGCCAGTTTGCTGATGATTTCAGGATGTAAACTTTGGCAAAAGACTGCTTTCAGAGCTGGGTCATTCCATCCACTAGTGGCTGCTAGTGTCCTGAAGTCCAGGGCATATTCAGCAACACTTCAAGAACCTTGAGAGCTGGCAAGTAGGCTCTCTTCAACCTCTATCCCCTCTGGTTCATGGTCAAACACTCTCTTGAATAGAGAGGAACTGATCGTATGACTTAGTTTGCTCACCACCGTTGTTCCAAATGGCAGTAGCCCAGCAGAGTGCTTTGCCAGTGAGAAAAAACAAACTTAGCAAATTTATGCTCATCAGATAAGTTTGGCATGGTGGCGAAATACATAGAACATTGCAGTTCAAAACCTTTGCATGCGATAGCTTCTCCGGCAAACTTCTCCAGAGTGGGGAGTTGCAACTCCAGGCTAGGAGGAGACTCGGGGTATGCTAGGAGAGCCTGCAACATCACAGTTGCGAGCTGTGTCATTTGAGTGTTGAGATCAGTGAGAATCTGTTGATGTTCTCCCAGTAAATGCCCCTGCGCGTTAAGAGCAGTCTGTTTAGTGCCCTCCGCTACATCCATGTTGGCGAAGTATGCTGTTTGAATGCAAGCACTTACAGATGTATGTGCGGAGGAGAACAGATTGCAGAATGTCAACAAAGCCAAGCCAAGGGACTGGAATTGGTGTCAGTAAACTAGCGAGGGTCGGGCAATCGGCGAACAACGTAAGGTAGGAAAGACAAAGAGCAAAAACGTGGAGGAAATAGCAAAGGGTCAGAAATATAAGAGGTAGTCAGAAAAGATACAAGGCTTGTTATGAAATGAACTAGCCAGATGATACTTCACAATGGTGTGTTTGTTAAGGGAGCTTAAAAAGAGGAACAGGTGATTAGGAAAATGAGTTCCAGCTGAGATTCAGTAGGCTGGAGACAGAGGGTGCTGTGTGTTTTGGGAGCTGTAGTCCAGAGTGTCCATGTTTGTCGTTTGTTCCTCCTCAGCATGTTTACTGACGGAACCCCCCCGAGGAGCTACCTCCGGGAGCTACCTTCTTTCTGGGACGACTCCTACTTCTGGGTGCTGGTTTATTAAGATACTGGGCATCGAATTCCTGCTTAAGAAGGGGGTTGAGGATGTCCCTGGACTTGACCCAACTTTGTTCCTCAGGCCTGTATCCTTCCCAGTCTACCAGGTACTCGACTTGGCCTCCTATTCGTCTTGAGTCAAGGATCTTGTTGACCTGGTAGATGGGCTGTCCCTCTAGATTAAGTGCGGAGTGTTCCTGGGTAGGTGTGTTGCTGGCAAGAGGACCCGGGAAAGCAGGTTTTAGGTGTGAGATGTGAAATGTAGGTGGTACTCGACTGTGAGGGGGGAGTTCAAGATGGTATGATACTTCATTGATGCAGCACAAAACCTTGAATGGCCCGATGTTGTGTGGTTGGAGTTTTCTACAGGTATTGCTTTCTCTCAGATTCTTAGTGGCCACCCATACTCTGTCACCAGGGAGGAAGTTTGGAGTCTCTCCTCTATGCTTATCTGCATATTTTTTGTACTTGGCACAGACTGATTCTAGCCACTGATGGACCTCTTCCCAGATGGTTTAACTGCGTCTGAACCAGTCAGTCATCGACAGCTTGTACCTGGCTGGGTGCATCATCCCAGGGAAACAAGGGCAGTTGGTAGCTGAGTATGCACTGAAACAGTGTCAGTTGGGTGGCAGAGTGTTTAAGTGAGTTTTGTGCATAATCGGCCCAAGGAAGGAAGCACACCCAGTCCCCCTGATTGCGCATGCAATAGATCCTTAACAAACACCCAATCTCCTGGCTTGCTGTCTCTACTTGGCTGTTGTTCGGGGGGTGATAGCTGGATGTGAGGCTTACAGATACTTCCAACCTCTCCATGAAGCTTGTCCAAAAATGTTAAATGAATTGGGGTTCCCGGTCACTAACTATATCTTCGGGGATACCATAGTACCTGAAGACTTGCTGAAACAACAACTCCGCAGTCTGAGAGGCTGTGGGGATGCCTGGCAACAGAATGAGTTTCAGTGAATTGGTCAATGGTTACCATTATCGTGGTTTTGCCTTGAGAGGGAGGGAGATTTGTGACAGTCAATTGTTAGGTGTGACCAAGGTCTTTGGGGAATTGCATAGTTTGCCGGTGTCTGTGTGTGTGGGGGGTGTTCTTGGAACCTTTGCTTGAGCACATTCAGAGCAGGAGGTGATGAACTGGTTGATTTCTGAAAGCATATTCTCCCACCAGTACCTGTTCCTTAACATCTGGTACATGCATTGGCTATTCGGATGTCCTGTGGCAGGAGATACATGCGCCCAGGTGATGAGTCTGCTGCGAAGATGCTTGGGTACATAGAGAAGGTCAGGTAGGAGATGAATGGGCAGAGTTTGAGGCTGTGACTTGCTTATTTCCTTGTCCAGTTCCCAGGTGATGGATTGTATGAAACACTGTGGTTGGATGATGGTATGAGAAACTGAGTCACAGTGGGATGGACCGAATGCCCTGGATAGAGCATCTGCCTTGGTATTCTTGGAACCTGGACAGAATGAAATTGTGACGTCAAATTGGGTGAAGAATAACGCCCACCTGGCCTGATGTGGACTCAGCCTTTTGGCTTTCCTGAGATATTCTAGGTTCTTATGATCAGTGAGGATTATGAAGGGGTGAGTGGCTCCCTCTAACCAATGCCGCCACTCTTCAAGGGCTAGTTTAATAGCAGGCAGTTTTCTGTTCCCCACATCATGATTCCTTTGTGCTGAAGCTAGTTTCTTAGAAAAGAAGGCTACTGGGTGTAGCTTCTGTTTTTCCCCAAAATGTTGGGACAGGATGGCTCCTACTCCAGTGTCAGACACATCTTCTATGATGAACAGCTTTGTAGGGTCAGGGTGCTGGAGTATGGGTGCAGAAGTGAAGGCCAGCTTAAGCCGATTAAAGGCTTCCTCTGCCACTGGGTTCCAGTGTAGGCATTTGGGACCCTTCTTCAGCAAGGTGTTTAGAGGGGCTGCCAGAGTACTGAAACTTCGAATGAACCGGCCATAAAAGTTTGCAAAGCCCAAGAACCGTTGACGATCCTTTATAGATTTAGGTGTCGGCCAGGACGTTACAGCTGACACTTTAGATGAGTCCATGCTCACTCCTTCAGTGCAATAATATAGCCAAGGAAGGAGATCCTACTTTGATGAAATTCGCATTTCTCAGCCTTCACGTAGAGGTTGTTCTCTAGTAGTCGCTTGAGAACTGCTCTGACTTATTCCTGGTGACTCTGGACATCTGAGGAGTATATCAGGATGTCATCAATATAAGCGATGACATATTTGCCCAGCATGTCCCGTAGCACATCATTAATGAAGCATTGGAACATGCTGGGTCCCGAAGAAAGGCCATAAGGCATGACCAGTGTCATGCCTTATGTGTGACCAGTGTCATTCGAAGTGTCCAGCAGTAGTACTGAAAGTTGTTTTCCATTCATTGCCCTTCTTTATCCTAATCAGATTGTAAGCACTGCACAGATCAAACTTGGAAAAGATCCTCGTGGATCGGAGTTGTTCCAGAGCTCCTGGGACCAGGGGGAGAGGGTAAGGATACTTGACGGTGACCTGGTTTAAACCTCTGTAATCGATGCAGGTCCTTAGTCCGCCCCCTCGTTTCTTCACAAAAAAGAAACCAGCAGATGCAGGAGACTTGGAAAGGCGGATATATCCCTGTTTGAGGGCCTCCTGAATATACTCCTCCATGACAGCGTTTTCCTTTTGGGATAGGGGATAAATACGACCTTGTGGTGGAGACATACCTGGCAGTAAGTCAATAGCACAGTCCTATGGCCTATGTGGTGGTAGCCTGCAGGCCTTCCCTTTACTGAAGACTTCTGAAAGGTCCCAATAGCAGTCAGGAATGTTGTCCGTGGAGTCAGGTTGAGGACTTTCCACAGAGGTGGAAGATACTTTGACCTGGGGATGAGAGAGACAGCTCTGGAAACATGTGGGTGACCATTGAAGGATTTCCTTGCTTTGCCATGAAATAAGAGGGTCATGAAGTTGTAACCAGGGATATCCAAGAATAATGTCATGATCAACGGTTGTCATTACATCCAGTGAGATGAGTTCCTTGTGCAATGCTCCTACGTAAATCTTTACTGGTTGGGTACGTGAAGTGACCAGCCCGTTGCCTATGGGTCCTCCATCGATGGTTCTAATGCTGAGTGCAGAGGGGTGGTAGGCAGATTGAGCTTCTGCAAGATGGTACTACTGATAAAGTTCCCCTCTGCCCCTGAATCAACAAAAGCAGATAGGACGTAAGTGGAGGATGCCACCTTTAGTAAAATTGGTACCTTGAAGGATTTTGAGTTGAACTCTCTTGCCGGACTTGGAGGTCTTGCTGGTTTCTCTGCTTGGGTTTTATGGGCTGGTCCGATTGGACAGTGCTGGATGTTATGTTCAGAGATCCCGCAGTAGAAACATAACCCCTCCTTGCGTCATCTAGCGCGCTCAGCACGGGTTAACCTAGTGCTTAAGACCTCCATGGGTGAGCTGTCCTCTGGCGGCTGAATGGGCCTGGTACAATCGTGGATAGAGGGTCAGTGCTTTAACAGTTGGTTGAGATAAATAGCTAGGTCTATGAGGGAGTCTAGAGTGAGGTTCTCATCTCTACAGGCCAGTTCGCTGATGATTTCAGGACGTAAACCTTGGCAAAAGACTGCTTTCAGAGCTGGGTTGTTCCATCCACTAGCGGCTGCTAGCATCCTGAAGTCCAGGGCATATTCAGCAATACTTCAAGAACCTTGAGAGCTGGCAAGTAGGCTGTCTCCAACTTCTATCCCCTCTGGTTCATAGTCAAACACTCTCTTCAATAGAGAGAGGAACTGTTCGTACAACTTAGTTTGCTCACCACCCTTGTTCCAAATGGCAGTAGCCCAGCAGAGCACTTTGCCAGTGAGAAAAGACAGAAACTTAGCGATTTTATGCTCATCAGATTAGTTTGGCATGGTGGCGAAATACATAGAACATTGCAGTAAAAAACCTTCACATGCAATGGCATCTCCAGCGAACTTCTCCGGAGTGGGGAGTTGCAACACAGGGCTAGGAGGAGACTCAGGGCACGCGAGGAGGGTCTGCGACATCACAGTTGCGAACTGTGTCAACCGAGTGTTGAGATCGGTGAGCATCTGTTGATGTTCTCCCAGCAAATGCCCCTGCGCGTTAAGAGCAGTCTGTTTTGTGTCCTCCACTATATCCATGTTGGTGAAGTATCCTGTTAGAATGCAGGCACTTATAGGTGTATGTGCAGAGGAGAACAGATTGCAGAATGCCAGCAAAGCCAAGCCGAGGGACTGGAATTGGTGTTGGTAAACTAGCGAGGGTCAGGCGATCGGTGAACAACGTAACATAGGAAAGACAAAGAGTGAAAACGTGGAGGAAATGGCAAAGGTCAGAAATATAAGAGGCAGTCAGAAAAGATACAAGGCTTGATATGAACTGAACTAGCAGGACAATACTTTGCAATGGTGTATTTGTTAGGGGAGCTTAAATAGAGGAACAGGTGATTAAGGAAATGAGAGTCAGCTGAGATTCAGTAGGCTGGAGACAGAGGGTGCTGTGTGTTTTGGGAGCTGTAGTCCAGAGTGTCCATGTTTGTTGTTTGTTCCTCCTCAGCAAGTTTACTGACACTTCTTGCCAAATAAAATGGATCGCTCTTTCCAAATGCACAAATTACAAGTCTTTTGATCCTTCTTTGTCTTTCATATACTGGAAAAATTCTGATTATCTACCTTGAACCCTGTGTGTTTGAAATTTTGTGAACAGTGCAATCCTGTCATGGTTGATATATTTTTTTTCACAACTCTGCAGGATTCACTATCCAAGATCATAAAGAGCTATGACACTGTTTCCAGTAACATTAAACTGAAGGAGCAACACATCAGTGTCATCATTAATGAGACTGAACAGGTACACAGGCAAAATGAGAGACAGCAGACAGAAATACAGGTGATCCAAACAGAAACTATGAAACTCAGCTACAGCATAGAGGAGCAATTAGAGAGCTCGCATTTCTTGCTGGCTCAGTACAACACTTACTATAATAAAATGGAGAGCTACAAAATGTCTATCGCTGCACTGGAGAACCAAGCAACTATTCATAAGGAGTTGATGGAAAAAATGGAAGAGGTGAAGAGGCTCAAGGAGCACAGAGAGGAACTGAAGGTGGACTTGCAGAATCCAGAGGGAAATGCTGTACAACAAGCTCAGGTACAGTAACATTAACATAGTTTTTATGGGTCACTGACATTTAAGGAAAGGCAAATAAATAAATAAAATCAAGTATATATCTTGCCATTGTTGAGACATTTGGAATAGTGTGTACTGGGGTTCTAAACCTCAGGAATCCACACAATATGATTTGAATTCAATACCATAATATGACATTTAACGATACCAACGAATCTGCTGTACAATTCGATCCAATTCGATTTTGTAGCCTCTGATCTATATGTGACCAACTTTGCTCAGAATCTGGGGTATGCCTACTGTTAAAGGTGCTATGTGTCAGAATTTGGAAAAGATTTACTTTAAAACATTCAAAAATTAACTAAAATTATCAACAAAATGTGAAGATATAACACATTTTGATGTTATGTCAAAGATGTCTATGTATAATGTTGCAGAGATATCTACTGAAGTTAACATGTTAACCAGCTAGCGCCGAGACAGGACGCACCATTGGTCTTGTAATACCAGTTTCTACCTCGAGGCAATATATGAGTCACTGTAGTGTCCAGTCTGCCCTCAGTCCAACATGAGACAAAACCTGGATTTGTGGTTACCATATTTGTGTCAGTATGTTGTATTTTTGGAGAAGGGAAAAGAGAAAGAAAAGGGACCCTACTGTGAGACACTATATTGCAATGCTAATTAGGGTTGCTCCAGTTACCAGTAATTTATCATTTCCAGCAAATTTGACATTTGAAACAGTACAATATCATTTCAAAAATTTCAGGAGTTAACATTACTGCATTTCACCACTTTTTTCACTATACTTTGAAACGCACCCTTATGAGTTCACTCTTTCACCTGCCCTTTAAGACTAAAGGTCTTTACACATGAGGGGTGTTTTTTCATGTGATTAATTTGCACATTGATGTATTTTTTCAAACTGTTGTTTTTGAAATGAGTACTTTCACACAGAACATGAATATTACACAAAAGTGTGACATAATTTTTTCTCACTGAGGTTGATTTTTCTGGGCTTTCGCACTGTGAATAAAGGCATCAACCAATCATTTCAAGACCAGTGTGAAATGAGCAGGAAACAGAACATGACACATTAAAAAATTGCATTGGAGTTCGTGTGTATACTTTCTGTGCAAAAAAATTTGTACATTAATTTTTTACATCGCAATTTCGTGTCGTATCCAGTGTGTAAAGACCCTTAGCCAGCAGCTTGTTGGCATGACATACAGTACGTGTAACAGTGGACGAGCTCTTCCTCTGACCAGTGGCCATGGCACACTGCCTTGAGATATCTAGCTAAGTTTGGGAAGATGTTATGCATTCTGAGACAGCTGAACGAACTAGTGACATTAGATTGCTGAAACTTGTTGAGAAATAAGGCTCTCTGAGTGCAATATGGTGATATTTTGCTTTTAGAACAAATGATGGTGGAAGGTCCCCTTCTACACCTTTGTGGAAACAGTGCCTGAAGCCATGTGTGGCAGGAGGAGGCAATACATCTAACCTGGTGAAACATTTGATGCACATACATCCCAATTTATACAAAGAGTTCCAGAAATGGAAAGTGTGCCTGATCACCATATAAATAAACTAGACTAGCCCACCTGTAACGTAACCCATATGGAAAAGATGTAGATAAATCT
>JAPEKM010000023.1:22380819-22391690 GCA_027575975.1 Cathorops multiradiatus
CAAAACATACAGAAATGCAGTATCATCTCAGGTAGCATCTAATGAAAGAACGTTAATTTCAGTCATTTGAGACTTGAGACTTGACTTGGACTTGGGACAAAAGACTCGAGACTTGACTTGGCATTGCCCCTTAAAGACTCGAGACTTGACTTGGCATTGCCCCTCAAACACTTGAGACTTGACTTGGACTTGGAAAAAATGACTTGTGAACATCTCTTGGTCAGAGGTGTGTCTCAGAGACTCGTCATGCACCTGCTCCAATGGGAAGTCCCCTAAGGGATTCCCCAGAGAGAGAGGAGGGCTCTCCCCCTTCTCTGTGTCATCATGATGCGGAGCTGATGCGGGTGTGCCTGAGACTGCCTCTCCAGCCAGCATTGCAGCAGGATGCCCCCATGATGTGCGACTGCAGGACTCACTCACTACTATTTGTTTCATTAATGCTTTAAACCCTAGCCAATCAGTTCCCAGGATCAGCGAGTGAGTGAGGCTCAGACTAACCACAGCGGCTATGCTATGGTTTTCTCCCCAGAAATGAATAATGACAGGTATCAGCGGATATTTGTGTATATCACTGTGCACACACTTAACCTTCACCAGTCATGCATTTCCCAGTGCCCTGCATTGAGTCAGGCTTTGATGTATGGTGGTCTGATTACAACCTGAATCCATGAAAGCCTGATGTGTACCCCCTTGAATACTCACAGCTATCCTGTATGGCTCCGTTCAATCAGGGGAAGCCTGAAGTGCATCATGGATGCAAATCAGTAGCCCTGCCTCCTTGCAGAAGTGATGATTCCCTGCCTTTCTTCCACGCTTACAGACCTTCCTGGGCTCGCTTGCAGTTCTGGTGGATATGGATGAGTTCATCTGTGGAGAGAGAAAGGGGGTCAATGGTGGCACAGACACAGAAGGAGAAGGGAGAGTAGAAACATGGGGATAGACACAGGTGCATAGAGTGGGTTTCAGGGGAGTTAACCCCATTTCTGTGGGGCTGGGGTAGGGGAAGGGCAAGGAGAGGGACGGGGAGAAGGAAAAAGCGAAAATGAGAGAATGGAAGTTGTAGCACAGCCTGCTTCTGGATACGCCAACAGATAATCCTTGGTCAGTCCAACTGCCTACTCCAGTGATGTTGGTTGGTGACACTAGATCCACACTGACATCCTGCTCAGCAGCTGGGCAGTAAACTGCTCCAGATGATGGATTTGACATCGCACTTGCTGGCCAACAGCCACTATCAGCAGGAATCTTGGAGCTGTTGTGTGAATGCAACTGGCTGGCCCACTTCACTGTAAGCTAGCGAGCAGAAGTGTTGGCACTGCTCTTCAGGGCTGTGGCTGATCCACTGTATGATGGCTCACTTCAGGTGGGGGTAATCCAGCATGTTGGTGGCCAGGAGCTGTCAAGGCATAAGCTGGGCTTCCCCTGACAGGAGCAGCAGTAGGTGAGCCACCCACTGAGAGGATGGCCATGAGCTTGCCTCCATGACACACTCAAACAGCTCATTTATTGCCAGTTGACCTAATGAGTTGCCATTTGGTCCTCCAGCTGTTCCTTTTTCGTACCTTTAACTTTTCCAGCCTCTTATTGCCCCTGTCCCAGCTTTTTTGAGATGTGTTGCTGTCATGAAATTTCAAATGAGCCAATATTTGGCATGAAATTTCAAAATGTCTCACTTTCGACATTTGATATGTTGTCTAAATACCTCGAATTGCAGCACCTGTTCCCAGTTCCTCATTGACTACTCCCATAATGTTGTTACACTGGTGCCAAAACCCAGAACTTTGAGGAACAAATGCTGCCGTGGAGTCCACACGAGTCTGGGAACTCCTCCAGAGCCTCACGGTTAACCTCCAATGCCAATGACAAGAGCTGCTCGCCCTATCCACTGAGCAGGTGTAATGCTTCCAGGCCCTGCTCAAAGCCCAAACAAAGGACCAGCAGAAGATGTGGAGCTTCGTCCAGACAGTGGGTACTTCAGCAGTCACTCCTGTGGCCAGTGTTCCTGTGCAGCTTGTAAAGATGGGGCCTCAGGATGACATGGAAGCCTTCCTCAAGCTGTTCGAGTGTGTCATGGAGCTGAGCTTGTGGCCAACCTCATAGTGGGTGGCTCACCTATTGCTGCTCCTGCTGGGGGAAGCATAGCTCATGGCTCGGCAGCTCCCTGCCACCAGCATACTATCGTATCCAGACCTAAAGTGGGCTATACTGCAATGAGCTGGCTGCAGCCCAGAACAGCATCACCAGCAGTTCCATGCACTGGCCTACAGCAAAGTCGGTCAGCCATTTGCATTTGCACAGCAGCTCCGAGACACCTGCTGACAGTGATTATGGGCAGGCAAGTGTGGCATGGAGGACATCATTGACCATGTGATGCTGGAACAGTTTGTTGCCCAACTACCAAGCAAGACATCAACGTTGGTCCAGTGTCACTGAGCGGTGTCACTGGAGGAGGTGGTCCGGCTGGCAGAGGACCACCTGATGGCATTTCTGTGAGCAGGCACTCCCACAGCTTATCTCTCTGTCTCTCACACTTTCTCCCTCTTGCTCTCCTTGCTCCACCCCTACCCCAGCCCTGCAGAAGCGGGGCCAATTACCCCAAAACCTGCTCTCTGCACTCATGTCTGTCCTCATGTTTCTTGTCTCCCTTCTCCTTCTGTGTCTGTGCCACCATTGCCACCCTCTCTCTCTCCAAAGGTGGACTCATCCATGCCCACCAGAACCAAGCAGGTCTGTTGACACTGAGGGAAGGCTGAAACTTCCTGGAATCAGCACTTCTGCAAGGAGGCAGGGCTACTGATTCGCATTCCTGATGCACCACAGGCTTCCCATGATCGAGTGGGAATGCAGAGTCTCTGAGTATTCAAGGGAGTACACATCAGGCTTTGGTGTATTCTGGTTGTAATCAGACCACCATGAATCAAAGCTTGATTTACTGTAGGGTACTGGGAAATGCACAATTGGTGAAGGTCAGGTGACATCCACAAATATCCGCTAATCAACTCAACTTTCAACTTTATTGTCCCCCAATGGGGCAATTAAATGTACAGCAAGACAGCATAAACACATATAGACAACAACAACAACAGATAACAGAGGACAAACATAATGCCTGTCACTGTTCAATTCTGGGGAGAAAAACAGTGTGGAGATGGCAGTTCATCCCAGCCTCACCCATCCACTCATCCTGTGAACAAATTGGCTGGTGTTTAAAACATTAAATGAACAGTTAGTAGTGGGTGGGTCCTGCAGTAGGATGTCATGGGAGAATCCTGCCCCATGTTAGCTGGGGAGGCGGTCCGAGGGCCATCTGCGTCAGCTCCACATCATGATGACATAGAGAAGAAGGAGAGCTCTCCTCTCTCTTTGTGGAATCCTGTGGGGGAATTCCCATTAGAGCAGATGTACAAGCCTCTGAGACACGCTTTTGACCAAGTGAAAGTAATTGATGGCCAAATCCTCCAACCTAATGTTATGCTTTCCTTTCCATTTTTCTGTATTATTAAGGATAGGCTATATTGAGTGACGCAGGACACTCAAACCAAGTAAGAGACACAGTTGTTGGTCCTGAAGAGCCATAGGGAACTATTATTCCATGCAGTTCATCATAATCCTATCCCTGGCACTTGGGTCAGGATAAAACACTAAATTGTCTCATGACTTGTTTCTATTAGCCAAGGATTCATGCTGATGTCCGCAAGTGGTGTGTGGTTTGTCGCGAATGCCAGCTGGTAACTCCAACGGCCACACCAAAAGCACCATTGTGCCCATTACCATTAATGGAGATCCCCTTCAAAAGAATTAGCATGGATTTCATCAGGCCATTGGATCGATCTGCGTGTGGGTATTACCTTGTGTTAGTCATAGTGGATTATGCAATGTGATACTCAGAAGCAATGCCTCTTCACAATATCTCAGCACACAGAGTTGCGGAGACACTCTTCCACAATATCTCCTGAGTAAGGATTCCAAAATAACTCCTGACCAATCAAGGCATTACTTTTATATCACGCACACTGTGCGAACTGTACAAATTATTGAGGATTAAATCAATTTGGACTAGTGTTTATCATCTGCAAATGAATGGCCTGGTCAAATAATTTAACCAAACACCTAAAAACATGATTTGTAAGTTCATTCATGGGGATGCTAAAAGCTGGGATAGGTGGCTAGACCCTCCATTGTTTGCAGTGCACGAGGTCCCGCAAGCCTCTACCGGGTTTTCCCCATTTGAATTGCTGTATGGGTGCAAGCCCTGTGGTGTCTTAGATGTCATTAGAGAGAATTGGGAGGAGGGGCCTTTTCAAAGCAAAAATGAAATTCAATACGTTCTTGACCTGAGAGCAAAACTCCATCCACTGAGTCACATAACCAAGGAAAATTTGCTAAAAGTCTAAGAACGTCAATCTTGCCTGTACAATAGAAAGACATGGCTGAGGGAATTTGCACCAGGAGATAAAGTCCTTATTTTACTGCCCACCTCAAGCCCTCAAGTTCAAAATTACTTGTCAAGTGGCAAGGGCCCTTTGAGGTCACACAGCAAATTGAGGAGGTCAACTATGAGGTCAAGCGTCCAGCCAGAGGTGAAAAATGTCAAATTTACCACCTCAATCTCTTGAAACCATGGAAAGAGTAGGTTCCTGTTGCTCTGGCAATGGTAGTTCTGAAGAGGATGGAGCTGGGACCAGAGGTAAGTCTAAACAGCATGGCCTAATTCACCCTGGTTTCCTGTGGAGACCATCTCTTACCGTCCTAGACAGCACAGATGATTAGGTTGCAGGAGGAATTCTGCAATGTGTTCTCACCCCTCCCTGATCACACTGACCTCACAGAGCACGACATTGAGACCTCCCCAGAGGTGGTGGTGTACAGCCGCCCATATCAGCTCCCCAAGCACAAGAAAAATGTGGTTCGGGATGAACTCCAGGTTATGTTTAAAATGGGGGTAATTGAGGAGTTGCACAATGACTGGAGCAGCCCATTGGTCTTGGTTCCCAAAGTCATATGCTTAAACTGAGAAAATGCAACATTTTAGGGAAAAAATAAGTTAATGTTAAATTTGATGGCAGCAATACATCTAAAAAAAATTGGGACAGAGCCATGTTTACCACTGTGTAGCATCCCCTCTTCTCTTCACAACAGTGTGTAAATGTCTGGGAACTGAGGAGGCCATTTGCTGGCATTTTGGAGAGGAATCTTGTCCCATTCTTGCCTGATATAGGTCTAGCTGCTCAACAGTCCTGGGTCTTCTTTGTCATATTTTTTCCTTTCATGATGCACCAAATGTTTTCAGTTGGTGAAAGGTTTGGACAACAGGCAGGCCAGTTCAGCACCTATAATCTTCTACTACAAAGCCATGCTGTTGTAATAGATGCAGTATGTGGTTTAGCATTGTCTTGCTGAAATATGCTAGCCCTTCCCAGAAAAAGATGTTGTCTGGATGGGAGCATTTGTTGCTCTAAACCTGTATATACCTTTCAGTATTGATGGTCCCTTTCCAGATGTGCAAGCTGTCCATGCCATAGTCAATAAAGCACCCACATACTATCAAAGATGCAGGTTTTTGAACTGAGCACTGACAACAAGGCAGATGGTCCCTCTCTTCTTTAGTCCGGTGGACGTGGTGTCCATGGTTTCCAAAAAAGAATTTCAAATTTTGACTCATCTGACCACAGAACAGTTTTCCACTTTGCCTCAGTCCAATTTAAATGAGCTTTGGACCAGAGAAGACAGCAGCGTTTCTGGATCATGTTCACATATGGCTTCTTCTTTGCATGATAGAGCTTGAACCTGCAATTGTGGATTTTTATGATTATATTATGTACTGTAGATGATGAGATATTCAAAATCTTCGCAATTCTGAAACTGTTCCACAATTTGGAGGCAGTTTTTCACGGATTGGTGAATCTCTGCTCACCTTTATTTCTGAGAGACTCTGCCTCTCTGTGATGCTTTTTTATATCCAATCATGCTACTAACCTGTTGGCAATTAACCTAATTAGCTGTAAAATGTTCCTCTAGCTATTTCTTTTCAGTACCACTTACTTTTCCAGCCTTTTGTTGCCCCCATCCCAACTTTGAGACATGTTGCTGCCATCAAATTTCAAATGAGGTAATATTTTTCATGAAATAGTAAAATGTCTCAGTTTAAACATTTGATATGTTGTCCATGTTCTATTGTGAAAAAAATGGGGTTATGAGATTTGCAAATAATTGCATTCTGTTTTTAATTTAATTTTACACAGCATCCCAACTTTTTTGGAACTGGGGTTGTAAATACCATTTATCTTTTGGTCTCGTTCAGTACATGCAATCACAATCATGGGGAAGACTGCTGACTTGACAGTTATACAGAAGATGATCATTGATCACAGAAGGCCATTGCTGAAAAGGCTAGCTGGAAAAAGGTGCACAAGCAACAGGGATGACTGCAGCCTTGAGAGGAGTGTCAAGAAAAGTCGATTCAAGAACTTGAAAGAGCTTCACAAGGAGTGGACTGAGGCTGGTGTCAGAAGATATGAAGTTTACCACCTCTTACTGAAAATAATTTTCTCTGTCTGCTCACTTGTGAAATATGTTCACCACTTGAAGATAAACTTCATATCTTCATGCCACCATGTGATATCCTCTGTATATTAGTATTTTCCATACCGGTGTTAAATATTCTGTTTTGAATGTACAATTAGCATACAGGTATTTTTTATTTTCTTTATTTTCACACATAAGCATATTGTTCAAATGGAACTCATGTTATGCCCAATCATCTTATTTGGTGTGAATTAAAGATCATAGACTGTAATATTCTTGTTATAGTGATTTTATTTTAACATTTACTCAAAATTAAGTTAATCTTTTATCAGATATGTAGCATACCTTAGCAAATTCCATTTCATTCAGGATTAATTCAGTTACCAAGATGCAAAATTATTCACATCAATATATCAATATTCATCAATAGCCCACTCAGACAAGTTATATTATCAGCTTGTTCTGACAGCTAACAGTAAACAACATTTCACCACTCAGAAGAAACAGTGTTTTGCATACATATTTTTTGCTGTGAAGTGTAAATGTATAAAATGATCATGTCTCAAACCGCTAAATCTGTCTCTTTTCGTGTTGAAGGAGAACAAAGTTTTTCACATTGGATGGGAATAAATTAGGCTGTCTTACTGCAGGCTGCGTATGAATGCTTGATTAACCTTACTGTACTGGTAGGGAAAGGACAAACACATAGCCACTTTTAATTAGACCCCTGGAGAGATTACCTCCAAAGTACAATCACAATAATGGTTCCTTAAACATTTAAGCATTTGTTTTGTCATCATCTTAGGCACTATAAAATTAAAACATTTAAATTTTAAGGAAAATGTAAAATTTTTACACCCATTTATTACATAAAATTATATCATGATGCTACATTTTGTTCATAGTAATAAAGATTTGCAGTTTCAAATGCCAGCTCATTGTAAGCCTGATTTTAAATTGTTGATTACAGGCTACAGGGTCTTGCAAAAGTATCCATCCCCCTTGGTGTTTGTCCTGTTTTGTCGCATTACAAGTTGGCATTAAAATGGCTTTTTAGGGGGTTAGCACCATTTGATTTACACAACATGCCTACCCCTCTAAAGGTGAAAATTGTTGTTTTATTGTGACACAAACAATAATTAAGATGAAAAAGCAGAAATCTGGAGTGTGCATTCATCCCCTTTCATATGAAACCCCTAAATCAGAGCTGGTCCATCCAATTCACTTCATAAAGTCACATAAGTAGTTGAATAAGATCCACTTGTGTGCAATCAAAGTGTAACATGATCTATCACATGATGTCTGTATAAATCAACCTGTTCTGGCAGGACCCTGACTCTGCAACACTACTAAGCAAGCAACATGAAAACCAAGGAGCACTCCAAACATGTCAGAGACAAAGTTGTGAAGAAGTATGGATCAGGGTTGGGTTATAAAAAAATATCCCAAACTTTGAATATCTCATGGAGCACCATTAAATCCATTATAGCAAAATGGAAAGAATATGGCACCACTACAAACTTGACAAGAGAAGGCCACCCCACCAAAACTCACAGACTGGGCAAGGGGGTCATTAATCAGAAATGCAACAAAGCATGTAAAGCTGCTTTGTAGAGCTGTAAAGATCCACAGCGGAGATGGAAGTATCTGTCCATAGGACCACTTCAATTCATACACTGCACAGAGTGTGGCTTTTATGGAAGAGTGGCCAGAAAAAAGTCACTGCTTAAGAAAACACGTTTCTCCAAACACATGAAAGGAGATTCTTTGGTTAAATGAGACTAAAATTGATCTTTTTGGCCATCTTGGGAAATGTTATTTGTGGCATAAACTCAACACCCTGAGGACACCATTCCTAGAGTGAAGCATGGTGGTGGCAGCATCATGCTGTGGGGATATTTTTCATCTGCAGGGACAGGAAATCTAGTGAGGACTGAAGGAAAGATGGATGGCACTAAATACAGGGCAATTCTGGAGGAAAACCTGTTTGAGTCAGCCAGAACACTGATAACTTGAAAATGTCTGTACACCAATGCAACCCATCTATCTTGAAGGAACTGGAGCAGTTTTGCCTTGAGGAATCGGCAAAAATCCCAATAGCTCAATATGCTAAGCTAATAGAGACATACCCCCAAGAGACTTGTAGCTGTAATTGCAGCAAAATGTGGCTCTACAAAGTATTGACTTGGGCACTGAATACCTCTGCACACTCCAGATTTCTTTTTTTTTTTCATCTTACTTATTGTTTGTGTTACAATAAAACAACAATTTACAGTATTTTTAAAGTAGTAGGCATGTTGTGTAAATCAAATGGTGCTAACGCCCCCAAAAAACTCCATTTTATTTCGAGCTTGTAATGCAACAAAACAGAACAAACACCGAAGGGGATGAATACTTTTGCAAGACACTGTATGGAAAGGACATTGGAGGCTTAGTAACTTTCCCCTACTCCATTCTCACGAGCCATAAGTGCTTCCACTAGGACCACAGGGAGCTAGATGCAAGCTTTCTGATTATATAGTCTTGAAAGCCTTAAGGGCTCCATCAGCAATGCAAGACCCCGTTGTGATTATTGATGGTAGTCTCTCCTTGAGAGACTAAAATATTGTAAATAACATTGCTTCTTCCATCTTAGAAACCTTGCTAAGCTAAGACAAAAATACTTATATATACAGTATATATATATACACCAAGTAGTAGTTCACATAATGCGCGCGCACACACACACACACACACACACAATGTAATACAGTAATATAAAAATCAGCAATTTAAATGTGAATATCAGCACTTTGCCTGTAGGACAAAAAGTCAGGACAAAAAGCCCTGCTGATCAGGACAGCAAAGGGAATAGAAATGTAACAACAGAACATTCTTACAGATAGGTCAAGAGATTTGTTTGACATCTATAAAAATATCAGATGTAGTAATATCTTGTGAAACACTAATGTAAGTCAAAAGGTTTCAGAGTAAAGTCAGGTTATAGGACAGGTGTAATTAAAGGAAAATGCATGGGGATTTTGACCATACACTCTTAGACCCTAGGAAAGAAACAAAAAAAAGTGGAGGGTTGTTAGGGCTCTTTGTAAGAACCAACTTTAAATAATCAGTAGTCCAATAAATAAGGCAAAAGAAGCTAGAAATATTTATTGTTTAGCAAGTCTATTGATCCATTTCTGTAATTATCAAATTTACCTTTGGTTCAACTAGAATATAAATATTATGAAGACAGATTTATATGAGGAAATTCTCTCAATTTTGTACAATAGTAAATACCATATGATCCATCCTGGACATGATGCATTTATCTAATGTTCCCATATACAGTATATTATTTGAACATTATGCACTGATTATGTGTCTTTGGGACATTTACAGTACCAAGAGCAGAGGTAACACAAAGCATTGCAAATGTATTGGATAGCTTCAGTACCAGTTAATTCTAATAAAAGGACTTGGGTACATTAAACTGCCTCTACCATTCTTTGTAGCTGGTTTAGTACCCTGAACTATACACTTTTCAATTACGGTAGTTTGTATCTTTTACCTAGAAAAGTGCATTTATACCTTTTAAATCTTTACTATTAAAGGTCATTACAGGCAAACTATGTACCTTGGATATTTTAAAAGGTACATTATATCCACATTTCCAGGTGAAAACATTAAAGGCACAAAAGGTAAGAGGACCACACCAGTAACAAGGAAAAGTACAAATTAATCATCTTCTTCCTTATATGGTAGTCTAAAATTATGCTGCTAAAGATTTTGTACCAAGTTTGTTGTTAATTTATGGCAAGTGTACATGACTTTACTTCCTATTCATTTTATTTACTCCCTACCTACTTGTCCACTGACACCAAAAGGTTTCTTTGAAGGTGAAGTCCTGAGAACAAGTACCAAGATTTGAATGAGTATGCACAAGTGATATTCCAAAAATTGTTTGTCTGTCAAATCTGGTACCACATTACAGAAACATTTAAAAAATGGGGGGACCCACAAAACAACAACAACAACAAAATGATAACATTTGAAGGACCTTGTTCTGAGCTTGTCTGATAATTGAAAAAATCATTATGGTTGCATAACTATGTAGAAGCAGTGATATGACAAAGATTTCCTTTAAATTGAAGATGGTACAATGGCAAATAATCTTTTTGAGACATTGAAGGTGGGTTCCAGGACTCAGGACATGAGCTCACAAATTTTCAAGAAGAATGAAAAGTGTGGCGGCACGGTGGTGTAGTGGTTAGCGCTGTCGCCTCACAGCAAGAAGGTCCTGGGTTCGAGCCCCGTGTCCGGCGAGGGCCTTTCTGTGTGGAGTTTGCATGTTCTCCCCGTGTCCGCGT
>JAPEKM010000023.1:22403838-22413968 GCA_027575975.1 Cathorops multiradiatus
AATTTCAAAATGTCTCACTTTCGACATTTGATATGTTGTCTATGTTCTATTGTGAATACAATATCAGTTTTTGAGATGTGTAAATTATTGCATTCCATTTTTATTTACAATTTGTACTTTGTCCCAACTTTTTTGGAATCAGGGTTGTACATCATGGTCTATCTCTGCATGCAAGGCAACTGTACTAAGCTCTACAGCGGTCTGCATTTTCATTAACAGCTCATGCCTGATATCATCTCCTCTAGTCTGTATTACAATATAGTAAAGGTGCTTATTATCTCCTCTCCATGGTGATAACCAGCTGTGAACCCTGTGTTGACTGCAGTTCTTCCTTTGACTGCACCACAAAGGAGCTTTTTCTTCCTTTTCCTAGAGGCCCTTTTCAGTCATTTCTACATTTTTACAGTGCTGGGGAAGGTTGCTGAATAGGCACCAGTTCCTCCATGGCCTGTGAGGCATACTTCTTGTATTGGAATTGACATTATGTTGTAATTAGGGCAAGGCTGTGGAAGTGTTTGTTGAAGATGCTTGTTCATTGTTTATGTCCTTTATCCAACTCCATCAGGGCTCAGTAGCCCAAACAACTCACTCTTGTGCCTTTATATGTAGGAGATTATGAAATTGGAAAAGATAAACAATTCACAAGTTAAAATGTATGAACTTATAAAGTTATAACAATCAATCCACATTAACTTTAAGCTGCATCATACTAACACAAACAAGCCAAATGACTGCACTCTGATTCAGTGATTGTGGCAACGGGGTCATGGTCAAGCATCAGTTTGTGAATGGAGGGCAGGGCCGGGGAAGGTGAGTGGCAAAGTCAATACACCTGTTGTCAATTAATGTTGTGTGTGTGTGTGTGTGTGTGTATGTGTGTGACAGAGAGAGAGTGTGTGTTGCAGTGATGGTGGAAGATATAAAAGGAGGGAGAGCAAAGAGAAGGGAGCTCTCCTTACCAGAACACGTCTGTGTGTGTGCGCATGTGTGGTTGTGTGTGAGCGAATGAGTGATTAAAGCTGAAAAGCAATAAGAGTATACAAAATAAAAGTGTGTGTGAACATCATTTCCCGCCTGTCGTGCTTCAGTACTCCACCCACATCAGGGTCATACTACAGTGGTGCCAAAAGCTGGGAGTACTGAAGGAAACCACCAGATGGAGTCCTCCCCATTCAAGGACCTCATCCATGCCCTTGCTACCACCCAGCAGAACCAGCATCAAGCACTGATTGCCCTCCAAAAGGAGCAAGAACAATGCTTCGAAGCCTTGATGCTGGCCCAGCAGGAAGATTGCCAGGTATTCCGGCATCTTGATTGCGCTGGCAGGATCCTCACCCGCCACCACAGTGGACCCTCCCCATGTCACCCTCACAAAGATGGGGCTGCATGACAATCCGGAAGCCTTCATTTCACTCTTCATTGGGGTGGCTGGTCAAGCAGCTCGCAGCATGCCTACTTCTGTTACTGACAGGCAAAGTGCAGCTTGCCACTCAGAAGCTTGCCAAGCAGCAGCTTTTGCCGACAGCTGGTTCATATACACAGACCTGAAGCAAGCTATCCTGCAGCATGTTGGCTACTCCCCAGAACATCGCCACCAGCACTTCTGGATGCTGACATTGGAAGAGGTCGGCTGGCTGTTTGCATTCAGCCAGCAACTCTGGGACACCTACCAGCGGTAGCTTAGGGCAAATGACCGGGACGCTGAGGGGATCATCAACCAAGTGACACTGGAGCACTTCACCATGACTTCTAGAAGGAACAGCAGAGTGGGTCCAGTGTCATTGCCCAGCATAGCAGGATCAAGCCCTTGAGTTGGTGGAGGACCATCTGGCGGCGGTTCTGATGACAAGCAGATGTTTCACCTCTTCTCTTTTTCTCTCTCCTTCTCCTCTCCCTCTCTCCTCTTCCTGTCCCTGTCCCATTCCCCTACTGTAGAGGCAGGGTCCAGCTCCCCGCAGCTGGCCTGTCGCACCCGTGGTGTCCTCCTGTCTTCCCCTCCCGTGTCTGTGTCTTCTCCCCCCTAAGGTAAGTGATGCCCGTAACACCGGTGCAGAGGGGAAGCCTGGGCTGGTGTGCTGGCACTGCAGGGAGCTGGGGCATCTCCAGAATCAGTGTTCTGCAATGGAGGTGGGAGCTGTGGTTTGGATCCCCAACATACCAGAGACCGCTCCCAATCAGGCCAGAGCATATTATATACTGGTAAGTGTTCAAGGGGATACATATCATGCATTGGTGGATTCTGGCTGGAATCAGACCTCAATCCACCAAAGCCTGGTGCAAGGTGAGGCATTGGGGAGAGCACAAGTTACAAGGTTGTGTGTGTGCATGGAGATGTTCACAATTATCCATTAGTGTCCATCCATATTCTATTTCAGGGAGAAAAGCATAACATAAAAGTGGTGGTTAATCCTCGTCTCACCCACCTGCTGATTCTGGGGACTGATTGGCAAGGGTTCAGAGGCTTAATGGAACACAAGGGGATCCCGGTGTGGCATTGACTGGGGAAGTTGTCACAGAGCTGTCTACGTCAGGACCGTGTTAGGGTGATACAAGGACTGAGGATCAGCTTGCCCCTCCTCCCTGTCTCAGGGATTCCCTCAAGGGTTTCCTGTTAGAGTAATCATGAGACGAGACTCTGCATCATGTGTTTGACCAAGTTAGAGTAATCGATGGTCAAACTCTCAAGCCAAATGTGACACCATCCAACCTGTATTTCACTATTATTAAGGATAGGCTGTATCGAGTGCCGCAGGACACTCAAACCGGTGAACAGTTAACCCAGTTGTTAATCCCAAAGGGTCGTAGGGAACTCGTATTCCATGCAGCTTACTTTAATCCCATGGCTGGACACTTAGGACAGGATAAAACACTAGCCCAAATAATGGCACAGTTCTATTGGCCAGGGATTTCTGGGGATAACTCCTTGATTATGTCCATTTTGAGCATGGCTTTGAGTTCATCTCAAACCACCTTTATTTTGTGTGTTCAGGTAAGCGGTAAGGGCAGCTATGCACCACCACTCCTGGGTGCGTTTGAATGTGGTGTTGAAGGTGGGTGTGGCCGGGAAGGGGCGAGAACATGTCTGAAAATTCCTTTTGCAACTTGGCAACCTCTGGGAGTTGGGCCGGTGAGAGGTGGTCTCCACAAGGGACCGGAGTGGTTTGAGTCATTACTTTTGTTTTTACCTCCAGACCCAGCTGTGCCTTGTGTGGAACTACTGATGCCAATGCCACAGGCACCCCGTCATTCCAAAATTTTAACAAGTTGAGGTGGTATATTTGCAGTGCCCCACCCCTATCCATTCGCCTGACCTCATAGTCAACATCCCCGATTCGCAATGTGACCTCAAAGGGCCCTTGTCACTTGGTGACAAATTTGGAGCTTGATATGGGCAATAACATGAATACTTTGTCTCCCGGGGTAAATTCTCTAAGGCGTGCACCCCTGTTGCACAGCCAAGCTTGATGTTTTTGTGCCTGCCATAAATTCTCCTGGGTTAAGTGCATGAGGGTATGGAGCTTTGCACCCAGATCCAAAACATATTGAATTTTGTTCTTACTAGATTAAGGTTCCTCCTCCCAATTTTCCCACAGTCTGTCCAAAATGCTGCAAGGCTTTCACCCATATAATAACTCGAATGGTGAAAATCCCATGGAGGCTTGCGGGACCTCTCGTATTGCAAATAACAGGGGCTCAAACCATTTATCCCAATTAAATACTCTGAGTATGGTATCTAGGTTTCTACTTGGGTCATGGGCAGGTGTGTCCCCAAATTAACAAGACTGCAGCGATTGCGGCCTACCTAAGGCCCAAGACCAAAAAGGGGGTGAGACAGTTCCTGGGGTGGCTGGCTACTATAGTAGGTTCATAACTAATTATTTGGACATCACCAGCCCACTGACTAATCTCACTGAAAAGGGAGCACCAGATCCAGTCCAGTGGATGAAGCAATGCCAACAGGCTTTCATGAAGGTAAAAGTTGCACTGTGTGGAGGGCCATTCTTACAGTCCCCTGACTTCTCTCTCTCCCCTTTATTTTGCAAATAGATTTTTCTGGGGTGCCCTTTCACCCTCTGTTCAGACCATGTGCCCTTCCATTGGTGCCACTGCATGAAGGATGCCAATGCACAGATCACCCATTGGTATCTCACCCTCCAGCCATTTAAATTTGAGGTGGTTCACAGGCCGGGGGCACAGATGGCGGTGGTGGACTTTCTGTCCTGTCTGGGGGTGAGGGGAGTCTGCTGCAGGCCGGACAGCTCCCTGGCCTGAGTTGGGTGGTGGTGGTATCTGGCAGCAGGGGCATGGTCAAGCATCAGTTTGTGAATGGGGGACAGGGCCAGGGAAGGTGAGTGGCAAAGTCAGTACACCTGTTGTTGATTAATGTTGTGTATGTGTGTGTGTTACACTGACAAAGGAGAATATAAAAGGAAGGAGAGAGCAAAGAGAAGGGAGCTCTCCTGACCAGAACACATCTGTGTGGTTGTGTGTGAGCGAACGCGTGATTAAAGCTGAAAAGCAACAGGAGTATACAAAAATAAAAGTGAGTGTGAACATCCCACCTGTCGTGCTTCAGTACTGCACCCATATCAGGGGCATACTACAGTGATAAATATCAATAAAATAATATTAAATTTACCATTATGTGGTTGTGATGTACCACAATGTTTTGCAGGCTACCTCTGTGAGGTCATGGTCACAAGTTGACAATTTTGCTATTTGTATTCTAGGAAATGAACACACTACTTCCAGAAAGAATGCACTCTGGTGGAAATAGAACTAGGCCTCTCTGACAATCAAACTACATTAGTGAAGTAGAAAATGTTACTGATTAATTTATTGGACCTTGAATATGTAATAAATAAATACATGTATAACTATTCATTTAAGTTCTAAATCAAAATTTAATGTTTGATTAAAAAAGGTTAAAATTATAGTTGATACAACATTACAGAACAATTGCTAACATCATTTAATAGACAGTATCTCAAGTCTAAAATCATTTTGTCAGCTTACACTGTAGTCCATGGACAAAATTCTCAATATATTTCAGTGCACAACAGATAAACTGTTTTACATAAGAAAAAGAAACATTACATTCTATATGATACTGCCAAAGACATTTGTACAGTATTGGATCAAACTGCTACAGCATCACCTGACCCAAAAATAATCTTTGACAATGTCTATGCTGTGCTATTTAAATATACTGAACATAAAAAGCACAGCTACTAACATTTCTCAGAAACTAAACAAAGCTGCAATAGAGCTAAGAAGAAAAAAATTAATATGCTCTACTAAAATATCTGAATCATTAATCAATTTACACTGCCAATCAAAAGTTTCTGAATCCCACTATTAAAACTTAAGGTTAAACTAAAAAAAAATGGGTTCAAGGTAAATACACTTGAATTAGAAAATTTAAGTAAGAAATAGGTATCAATGAACTGAGAAACATTGATAACATTTTATTTTATTGGAAAAAAAATTAGAGCTAACTGGATAAAAGCCTGGATAACTCAAATTAGGCACTTGTATTAGAGTTGTTTGGGGGACTGTTTTTGTTATTATTTATTAGTTTATTCATTTTAGTTTTTTAAAATCCTACTCCTATCCATGAAGAAATTCTTACCTCAGACACTTTTGACAAATGTTGCCTGCTGCTGCAAACCAATCCAGCCTATTTTCACAATTATTATTTTTTTGCACTGACTCACAATACTAACTAAGGAACTTAGTTGATTCTATTTCACAAAATATATACACATTAATCATTTAATCCATGGTCACGCTAAATTAAACAGTGAACATTAATAAATGAACACTGCCATTTGAGCACTTGGTATGTGCCAATGTTAATGAATATGGCCTTGCTTTGTCCTGTGAGCTTCATATCTCATTGCCTACTCTCACGCACATTAAAAACCACCTGCTCCCACAGGTTTTTTTTTTTGTTGTTCTTGCTGAGTCCCACAGGATCCCAGTCTTGATGCACACTTATATACAGTTTTGCAGTGGTTCTCTGAACAAATGCATTTGTTTAATTTTGTAAAAGTGTAATAAAACAAGAAAACCCTCTGTGTTCAAAACCTTTTGAGAGGCAGTGTAGTTGTTACCAATAAGCAAAGCAGAGAATAAGTCCACTTTAAGTTTTGCACAAATAAGTAAAATGTGTCTTTGTGCTCCAAAACAAGAGTTTTGATAGATTTCACCACATGTAGTAGCTTCTTGTTGTGTCAACCTGGCTTGGCTTTGGCTCCAAGGAGCCCTCTTTGTCTTTATCAGTGTCTACATCCCACAGATTGATGAGTGGAGGGTATAGCTCATTAAGAGGAATGGAAGAGGTTTTCTGCATGTACTTTTTGAGGGAGTGGTGGTAATTCTTCCTCTTCCATCTCTTGGCAATGAAGACAGAGATGAACCCCAGACTGATGATAGCCAGGATTGTACCCATGATAGCAGCAAGAGCTGTGTTGGTGCCTTGGTCAGATATTTCCACAGCAAAAGTAGAATGTTTAGTTGTGACATTTACACAAGACTTTTGAGTCTGTTGGTGGATATTGGAAACTGAGAGACAGACCTCATATTCAGTAGCTGGTTGAAGGTGTGTCAGATTATACTCATGGACATCTACAGGGACTCTGGCTGTGTAGGTGATATGGGGGTTGTCAATTTTCATGGTGGCTGAAGACCACTTGAGGTTAGAAGTCATCACATTGGAGTTTACCTTCCAGGACACCAGTATTGAGCGGGACTCCATTTGTTTCACATAAATTTTCATAAGCTGAGTGCTGTCCAGGAGTGTACCATTGACCCGAATTGCAGTCACCCTAGTGTCAGCACCCTCTGTATTCTGAGCAACACAGGTATAGTGACCAGAATCATCAGCCTGAATGTTTGATATATGTAGTGTTCCTGCACTATTCAGATGGTACTTATCAGACACAGTATCCATCATGACCTTGTTACCTAATGGTGTCACCCAGTATATCTCTGGTTCAGGCTCTGCCATTGCACGACAGTCCAGGTCTACAGCCATGCCAATATCCAGGTTAAGATGATTAGAGAAGGTATCATGGGATATCATTGGCAAACACTGCTCAGCAGATTCATGTGAAAGTACCTCTCTCATGTGCTGGCCTCTGACCTCAGGTGGCATTGCACAGTACATTGATAGAGGCTCCATAAATCGTATGGTTGTCTTGTTTGAATTCATCCATTGGATAACACAATCACACCGCAGTGGATTGCTGTGAATGCTGATCTCCCGCAGATTTGGTAAAGATTCTACTGTTGATAGGTAAACAGAGTTTAGAGCATTGTTGTTGAGCATGAGACTCTCAAGAGATGGAACATCATGGAATGCTAATCGGCTAATGTATGAGAGCTTGGGGTTATTGGTGGCCTCAAGTTTGGTCAACTCTGGCAGATTATCCAGGGCAAAAGGATCAATAGAGACAAGCTCACCCATATTATTAATACCAAGCTCTTTAAGCCTTAACATATTTTTAAAGTCCCCCTCCTGGATCTTGTGTACAGGGTTTTTGTTCAAATCCAAAAATTTCAGGTTTGGTAGTTTCTGGAGAGCATTTTGAGGAACATTCACAAGTTTATTATCATAGAAAGAGAGGCTCTCAAGATTGTCCAGTCCAACAAAAGCATTGCCAGGTATATCAGTAAGTTCCATCCCTGCTAATACCAAACTTCTAAGGTTAACTAAGGGTTTAAAATTCAAATCCAGAATACCAACCACAGGATTTTCTCCAATCATTAGGATCTCAAGGTTAGGGGTTGATTCAAACCAACAGCTATCAATAGCTTTGAGCTTGTTTGAGTTCAGATGTAGCCTTAGCAAGTTGCGCAAACCAGCAAATGCATTAGGTGCAATGGAACTAATTTGATTGTGGTTTATATAAAGCTCCTGAAGGTTTGTAAGGTCCTGAAGGCTGAAGTTGGGCATCTCAACAATCTGGTTCTCCTCCAGATGGAGTGTGGTGAGCTGGGACATGTTGGTCAGGCCTATGTCACGAATGTTGGTAAAGTTGTTCTGGGAAAGGTCCAGTTCAGTCAGGTTTAGCAACTGCTCCAGTTCCTCACTGGTCCTGGCAATGTAGTTACTCTGCAAGAGCAACACCTGTGTGTCACTTGACAGATTTCCAGGGATGCGTGTAAGACGAAGGTCATTGCAGTCTACAGTTATAGCTTCCCTGTAGGTAGACTGGGGTGTGAACCATGGCCGAATTTCACATACACATAGTTGTGGACACTCTGTAGCTTCGACAGAAGATAATGTAAGTAATGCCAGCAGAAAAATGAAGCAAGGCTGAGCAACAAAGAATGCTGTCACTATAGCCATTTTTAGCCACTCTGTTCAAAAACGGGTTGGATTCCCAAAGAAGCAAAAATATTTGGACCGTATAGTAAGACTTTCATCAAGTGTTCAGAAGTTTAACTGTATCAATCTTTTATCCTGTAAAAATGTGAATAATGCTGGCACAGAAATGCAAAGCAATATTTTCCTAGTAGATTCCCTGTAGATTATGACCGGGTTGTTTCTGACCCACAGGCTGAGATTAGGACACTGCAACTGGGTCTGAAAGAAAAAGAAAAAGTTCTATCAAAATACAGGATACAACAACATAGATGACAAGACACACTATATGAAATGAAAAGTTTCTATATATCAAATTGAAATATTAATACATATCTATGTATCAAAATGAAATCAAATCAATATACACGATATGGCCAAGCATATATGGGCACCTTTGCATCACGCCCATATGTGGAACTGCCCCAAGCCGTTGCCACAAGGTTGGGAGCACACAATTGTCTAGAATGTCTAGAAGATAGGGGTATTTCCTTTTCTGTGCTGTAAAAATCAGATATTTATTTTCCTAATAGGTTGTCAATTCATCCTATTCATCCAAATATCAGATCCAAGTGGTTTTCAATGTCATGATTAAACATCACCTTATTAAATATGAAGATTATTCATTATTACCTTACTAAATCTTTTGAGAATTCTAATAAAGAACCATTGCTCAGTACCTATGTTTACATACAAATATTATCTGACTGAATTCTGATTGCAGATTCATAATAAACTGTTAAACTTTTGTAATATAATACAGGTATCAAGATCACAGCAAAAGCAGTAGGTTTGTGGTGCTCAGTGTTCAGTGAAAAAAGAAGTGTTCAGTGAAATACAGTTGTGTTTATTCATATCACAAGTAGCATTTGGCATTCTCTAATACTTCCTGGACTCCTGCTTTAATACTCTTGCTGCTAAAACGACTGACTCAGCATCCACACCATATGGTACAGCAAATGTCCATGCTTACCATCCAGGTGCTTGGTCTGTCTAACACATGATAACACAGACTGTTTTTAGCTTACACAATTCAATGTAGGCTTGCATATTTTCTCAACTGACACGTTAATTTCAAGATTAAAATAGCCAAAGAGAGTTTCTTTAAAATTGCCTACTCTGATACATCATATCCAAACACAATTTGCCAGTTAGTGATAAATCAGATTTTTACCTAGAGGGATTTTTTAAGCCAAGTGGAGCAAGAGTTATTTTATGTAGATGCATATTAAGCAGACAAACAATAATACAGGAAAAATACAGGCAAAAATGTAACAAATACAGAGCATATATAAAAAATGAGTACAAAAGTAAGAAAAATAAATAAATTAAAGGTAAAAATACCAATTTTGTGACCAGAATTTTACAAAAAGATGTTCCTCAGTACTAGTCTTTTTCTCTCAATGCTGGTCATCTTAGTCTTTGAGATATTTATTGTATGTAAGCTACTTTTACATGCAACCCAATAATCTGTTAACAGTCTGACTTTTACCCAAATGGAATAAAAAGGCATGTGTCCAATCCAAACTAATTTTATACCCAGTCATACAAGATGGATAATCCATTTCATAACTTTAAACAAAAAAGTGTGATGTAACCATTTAAATCTACAATGCAGATATGTTCCCAATCTGAATTCATGATGATTGTGATAGTGTACAATTGTGCTGTACTGTGTTTATATATCTCATCTCATTATCTCTAGCCGCTTTATCCTGTCCTACAGGGTCGCAGGCAAGCTGGAGCCTATCCCAGCTGA
>JAPEKM010000023.1:22505915-22519127 GCA_027575975.1 Cathorops multiradiatus
GCAGTTTCTTTAGCTGTGGGAAGCTTGGGCAGAGGGATGAAGTGGACTGACTTAGAGAAACAGTCAATGACTGTGAGAATGCATGTGTTGCCATCTAAGTTGGGGAGTCATGTGATGAAGTTCAGGGCGATGTGTGACCAGGGTCAATGAGGAGTCGGGAGGGGTCTCAGCAAGCTGTCAGGGGGTCGATTGTCTGTCATGTTCCAGGCACATGTCACAGGCTGCCATGAACTCCTGGACATCTCCCTTGATCGATGGCCACCAGAAGCATTGTTAAATGAGTGCCAGGGTTCGAGCAGCTCCTGGGTGACAAGCCAACTTGGAGCTATGACCCCACTGCAGCACCTGGGTTCACACAGAACAGGGAACAAACAGATGGTTACATGGTATATTGCTAAAGTTACCAGCCCCGGGGTCCTGCTCCAAGGCCTTCTGCACTAATGTCTCTACCTCAAGTAGAGCAGCCCCAACCAGACAGCATGGGGGGAGGATGGTTTTGGGCATTATAGACTCCTGGCAGGAAGAGTATATCTTGGACAGGGCATCAGGTTTGCTGTTCTTGGAGCCGGGGCAGTAAGAGAGCATGACCCGGAATTGGGAGAAGAAGAGAGACCATTGGGCTTGACGTGAGTTGAGATGTTTGGCAGACTTGAGGTATTCTAGATTTTTGTGGTCGGTCCAGACAATGAAGGGGAGATCTGACCCCTCAAGCCAGTGTCTCCACTCCTCCAAGGCCAGCTTGAAGGCCAACAGCTCTCTGTCACCAATATCATAGTTCCACTCAGCAGGGGACAACTGGAGAAGAAGGAGCAGGGGTGTAGCTTGTTATCATTGGCCCTCTGGGAGAGAATGGCTCCAACCCCGAACTTGGAAGCGTCGACCTCCACAATAAACTGCTTGGCCGGGTCAGGTTTGGTGAGGATGGGAGCTGTGGTGAATTTTCATTTGAGCATGGAGAAGGCTTTCTTTGCTCCTCCCCCCACTTGAATGGGCTCTTGATTGAGGTCAATGCTGTGAGAGGTCTGGCCACCATGCTGAACTCACGGATGAAGCACCTGTAGAAATGAGTGAACCCCAGGATGAGGAACCCTAGCCACCCCATCCTCGTGGCTGGAGCTCCTGCCACGAGGATGGGGTGGGCCAGTCAGTGACTGCCTCAAGCTTGAGGGGGTCCATCTGAATCCTCGCTGGGGAGATGATGAACCCCAGAAACAAGACGGAGCTCTGGTGAAACTAACTTTTTTCTGCCTGGACAAACAGCTTCTTCTCTAACAGGCACTGGAGGACCTGCCGGATGTGACCCTGATGTTCCTCCAGAGAGCAGGAGAAGATCAGGATGTCATCCAGGTATACAAAAATGAAGATGTTGAGATAGTCCCTTAAGATGTCATTAACGAGTGCCTGAAAGACTGCAGCAGCATTGGTCAGGTTGAAGGGGGCTACGAGGTACTTGTAGTGACCTGTGGTGGTATTAAAGGTTATCTTCCACTCGTCTCCCTCCCTTATCCTGACAAGATGGTAGGCATTACATAAATCCAGCTTGGTAAATACCTTGGCACCCTGGAGTAGTTCAAAGGCCATGGTCATGAGTGGTAGTGGGTCATGGTTCTTGACCGTGATGGTGTTGAGACCTCGTTAATCAATGCAGGGGTGGAGCAACTTGTCTTTTTTCTCCACGAAGAAGAATCCCACCCCTGCTGCGGTGGAGGAAGGGCGGATGATCCCAGCTGCCAAGGACTCGGAAATGTACTTCTCCATGGCTTGCCTTTTCATGGGATAGAGTAGAGTCATCCTTTGGGTGGCGCCGTCCCAGGCAAGAGGTTGATTCCACAGTCATAGGGTCTGTGAGGAGGGAGGGACACTACTTGGGTCTTACTTAAGACAAGCTTTAGATCCAGGTATTCCAGAGGCATGTGAGTGAGGTCGGGAAACTCGCTGGCTGAAGGCTGCGGTGGCTTGGTGGAAGGCAGAGAGGAGTGTAGGCAGGAAGCTAGGCAGGACTGGCTCCAGCCTAAGATGGTGTTGTCAGTCCAGTTTAGGTGGGGGTTGTGCTGCATTAACCAAGGTAATCCTAGAATGATGGGTACGTGGTGGTTGTTCATAACGTGAAGTTGGATGGTTTCAGAATTATTGCTAGAAATCCTCAGGGTGAGCGGGGTGGTGAGGTGGGTGATGGTGGTCAAGCTGGTGCCATTGAGTGTCAGGACGGTGAGAGGAATGTCGAGAATGAGTAACTCGATTCCCAGAGACTTGGTGGTGGCGGAGCAGATCAGGTTCCTGTCTGCCCCTGAGTCGACGAGAGCCTGGAGGTAGTGATGCTGGTTGTCAAGGATGATGATGACAAGGAGTAACAGTCAATCAGCAGGGACTGATTTTGAGTGTTGCCCACCAGGGCCCCTCAATTCACTGGTGGGATCGTCCTTTTAAAGGGCAGGCTCAGCAGATGTGTCCCAGCTGACCACAGTAGAAGCAGGCCCCTGTGCTCCACTGGTGCTGTCATTCTTCAGCTGATGCCCGAACCCGGTCTACCTGCATGGGCTTGACGGACAAGGCAAGAGATGGAGAGGAGGTGAAACTGGGGTGAGTCTTCCCTCTCCTCCATTGCTGGATACAGGCATCGATATGGTTGGCAAGGTCCATGAGGCTGGGCAGGTCCAATGGCAGTTCCTGCGATACCAGTTTGTCCTTTATGGTGTTGGACAAGCCGTGCAGGAACGCGTCGACCTGGGCGCTCTCGTTCCAACCGCACGATACTGCCAATGTCCAGAACTCGATGGCGTAGTCTGAGGTAGACCGGGACCCCTGCCGCAGCTCCATGAGTTCTCTAGCTGCTTCCTAGCCAGACAGAGAGCAGTCAAAAGTTTACCTCATTTCCTGGGAGAAATCTTTGAAGTTGGAGCAGAAATGTGCATTGGCATCTCAGACTGCTGTTCCCCACTACCTGGCCTTGCTGGTGAGGAGCATGATGGTATACGCTACCCAGGAGCATTCTGTGGGGGAGACTAGAGGTTGCAGCTCTAGGATGAATGAGCATTGAGACAAGAATGATCTGCAAGTACCTGGTTCTCCATCATAGGGTTGAGGTGCTGGGAGTCTCGGCTCGCAGAGAAAGGCGGTGGCAGGAGCTGGAGTCAGAGATGGCTGGGCATGGGTAGGCATGGCTTCATAACGCTGCATCTGAGGAGGTTGAGTGAGTGGGACAGGGTGGCGAGGGTCTGATTGACTTGTCGTAGGTCTTGTTGATGGGTCCTGAGGAGAGTCCCTTGTTGTTGGATGGCCGTTCTCAGATGGGCAAATTCTGCTGGATCCATGTTGGCCAGAACGTACTGTTAGGGTTGCTGGAGGTGTGGTGAATTAAGACCCAAAAGCAGAACATGCACACAGACAGTAATTCAAGAGGCATAGTATGTTTAATCCAGAAAGAGGCACAGCAAAAATGTAAACAAACTTGATTAAGAAAACAATAATGGAAATAGTCCAAGTATTAAAAAAAACACGAAACTTGACTTGGAAAAACAAGGCAGGCAAAGACATGAAAAAACACTTGGAGGAAAAATATGAAAAACTCTCAAGGGAAAAAAACAGCTAGAGTCTACATATGAGACGTTATGGCACTGTCTGTGGCTGAGAAAAAGGCAGCGGTGGTAATCAGGAAGTGAATGTAGGTTAACGGTCGCTGAACTGGGAAGCAGGCAGGATGGAATTCCTGTCCTGGATCTGGATCTGAGCTGACATGGAAGATCCACAAACTCAGGAGCAGATGTCCGGGGTGGAGTGTGACATATGGAGAATACAGGAGCTTATTGTCACATGTAGTACACAACTAGTACTTGCCAGAAATTCCTGCTGCTCTTTCAGTGTTGCTGTAGGCCTCTTTCTTGGCAGCCTCCCTGACCAATTTTCATCTTGTCTTTTCATGAGTTTTGGAGGGATGTCCAGTTCTTGGTAAGGTCACTTTTGCCCCATATTTTCTCCACTTCTTGATGACTGTCTTCAGTGTGCTCCATTGTTGATCTAATGCCATTGAATTTTTTTCTACCCTTCTCCTGACTGATACCTTTCAACAATGAGATCCCTTTGATGCTTTGTGAGCTCTCTGTGAACCAGGGATTTTGCTGGAGGTTGCATCCTCCAGTAAATGTCTGAACTTTATTTGGGGTAATCAGAGTAATTTTAATTGATGGCAGGTGTGTACCCAAAAAGACTGAATGCTGTAATTAAATCAAAAGGTGCTTCAACAAAGTATTCGTTTTAGGGTGTGCACACTTATGCAACCAGCTTATTGTACGTTTGTTTGTTTGTTTTCCCCTAACCAATTTGTTTGTTTTTCAATTGAATTGTACAGGTCATAGGTCACATTAAAGATGGGAAAAGTTTTGAAATTATTTATCGTGGTCTCATTTTTTTACATCAGAAAAATCTCTCATTTTAACGGGGTGTGTACGCTTTTTATATCCACTGTATGTGCACTGTGCAGGTTGAAATCTGGGTTGCTGAGCACCAGGGAACTGGTGAGGGCTGTCTTCAGGGCCTGGAATGCCTGCCCTGCCTCAGTGGACCATCTAACCCAGTTAGGCTGTCCTATCTTCATATGGTCAGAAAGGGGGTTGCTAGAGATGAGCAGTTAGGGTCAAATCTTCTATAGTAGCCTGCCAACTTCAGAAAGACATGTATCTGTCATTTGGTGCTCAGTTGGGGCTACTCCTTCATACCCTTGATCTTCTTTTCAAGCCTGAGCAGTCCTCTCCTTATGCAGTATCCCATGTACTGTGCCTTAGTCAGCCCTAGGTAGCACTTCCAGGGGTTTGCGGTCAACCCAGCCTTGAGGAGTTCCCCCAGTACTGCTCACAGCTGATGGAGGTGCTCGGTCCAGGTGGATGAGTGAATGGCAATGACGTCCAGGTAGGCTGCTGCATACTGATGATGAGGCTGGAGAACAATGTCCATTAACAGCTGGAATGTCACAGATGCCCCATGGAGGCTGAAGGGGAGGATTCTGTACTGCCAGTGACTTGAGGGAGTCAGAGAAAGTGGTTTTAGGTCAGGCCTTGGGGGTCAGGGCCACTTACCAGTATCCCTTGGTTGCTGAGAGCGAAGAAACAGGCCCTCCTTAGGCAAACCACAAGGTCGTCCACCCAGGGGAGAGAGTAGCAGTCAAACTATGTGACTTGGTTTAGCCACTGAAAATTGTTGCATATTCTGAGGTTTCCACTGGTCATGGGGACCACAATGGTGAGGCTAGAAATGGAGCTGAGGGCTGCTGTCTAATAACAGTCCTGGAGGAGTCTTGATGTTGATGTAGGATCAGCCGGGTTCCACTGAGAACACATCCCCAAACTGTTTCACAAGCTCCCTGATTTCCTGCTGTTCAATGTGAGTGAGATTTTCACCCCAGTGGACCATGGTATGCCCCAGTGGCTCTGTGGGGACAGACACAGAGGCTAAGAACACAGGTAGAGGTTCAGTCCAGCAATTTAGAAAGTTAATGTGATAATGTCTTTTTGCTTATGGGGCTGTTGCAGGTGGTAGTTCATGGGCCCCACATGCTCTGTGATGGGGAAGGGGCCTTGCCAGTGAGCCAGGGCCTTGCCAGTGAGCCAGGACCTTACACTTGGATGAGGGGACTCACAGCAAAACTCGGTTGCCTGGCTGAAACTTGTTGGGCTGGTTGTAGACCCAGTACTGGACAGCTTGTGCTTCATGCATGTGCTGTTTAACAATGGGGTTACCTTGTCAGTTCTCCCTTGCATTTTCTTCACATGTTCCACCACCATCTGAAATGGCAGGCTTCTCCTTCTAGATGTCCCAGACTATGTCAAGCAGACCCTGTGGTCATCTTTCAAAGAGGAGCTTGAAAGCAGTGAAGCCAGTTGAGGCCTGAGGTATCTCACGGATGGTGAAGTGAACACAGGGAAGAAGGAGATCCCAGTTTTTTCCATCTTCTTTCTCCACCTATTGGAGCATTGTCTTCAGGGTTTGGTTGAATTGCTTGACTATCCTGTCCATCTGGGGGTGGTACATTGAGGTACAGAGTTGTTTCATTTGTAACAACCTGCACATATCCACCATTAGTTTAGATACAAATTGCATACCTTGGTCTGTGAGCAGGTCTTTCAGGAGGCTGACTCTGGAGAAAAGCAGGACCAGTTCTCTTGCAATGTTCTTGGAGATGGCCTTTCGGAGGGGGATTGTCTCAGGGTAGCAGGGTGGTGTGGTCTACAATCATCAAGATGTATTGATGGCTGCAGGCTGAGTTTGGGTGCAGACCCACCAGAGCCTCTTTCAAAGGGTACTCCGATGATGGGCACAAGAATGAGTGGTGTACAAGCAGGTTTTGCTGAGGTGGTGTGTTGAAACTTAAGGCCATGCTGGCAGAAGTTGTTGACCTCTGCTTCCATCCCTGGCTAGTGGAAGCAGTCGCTCAGTTTGGTGAGGGTGTTGCAGGCTCTCAGGTGGCCCCAAAGGGGATGCAAATGGGCAGGATACATGACAACATTGGTCTTGGACCAGGGGACTACCAGAAGGTTGCACAGTTGCCCCTGGCATTCAGTGTGACAGTACAGCTGGCCCCATTGGATGAGAAAATATGCCAAGGGTAGGGCATGCCCAGCTTGTTGGTCCTTCCCCTCAACCATGCACACGTCCCCAGGAATGTTTCAGTAAATCCTCCTTCCATTCTCAATCAAAATCCCCCTCACAAGTTACCTGCCTAAACACAAGACAATGGGGGTTAGTGGCAGAGGGGGACTCATCCTCAGCTGTGGTATCTGCACTGTCATCCAGCTCATTATTGAGGAGGGCTCTCCTGACTGCAGGGTATTGTTGTCAAGGTCTCTGGGCTGGCCTAGGGGACCTGTCTGCCTCCTGGAGAAGTGGTAGCTCAGTGGGGAATCTCAGCCAGTCTTTTGCTATAAGCAAAGGAACAGGCAGATCAGGCATAACTCCATCTAACAGCACCCACTCACCTCGGCAGTTCCCTAACTGCACTTTGGCTGCAGCCACCTCTTGTGCATCCTCATGCATGCAGGTAATGTGTACAATACCACATGGGTGGTTGGTTCAAGCGAAGTGTGTGCTGCAAAACTTGTCAGCCATGGCTTCCAGGCAGAGGCTGTTGGAGTGGGCTCAGGCTCTGTGGGCATGGACTCATCTGGTTGAGTGGAGCAGTGAGGTGAGGTTAGGATGTTGCTAAGGAACATCAGTCTAGGCCAGCCATGGTGAGAGGTGCTTGGAATTAGCGTAGCTCCTTCTCAGTGCTGGGTGGCTAATCTCCAAAATTGTGAAAGCTCACTCAAGTGCCTCCACCATCTTTGCTGGGGTGGTGGGCACCTTCATGCCCACAGTCCAGGCCTTTTCTGGAGGCAGACCTTGCAGGAACTGGTCCATGGCCACTCACTCCATCACCTGAAGGGCTGTGTAAACCTTTTGTTGAAGCCAGTGTTTGGTGGTGCAGAGGAGGGCATCTATTTTGCTCCTGGGGGTGAGGCCTGTGCTTCAAGCCCAGTGATGCTATTCTGCCACCACCTGACAGGGCTTGACATTAACTTTTTAATCCACTTGTCCAGTCAGACAAGCAGCATGATTTTTTACTTGTCTTGACCATGTATTAACTTGTCCTAACCATAACGTTTTTATTACTATCTGTTTACTAGTTCAGAGAAAGGAAAGTGGTTGGCGCATACAATGGACTTTCACTCACTTGCACTCTGAGCAGTGCACGTCTCTAATGGCAGTCATCTGCCCTGGATTAAGCACAATCAGCATGCGTATAAAAGGATGCTGCCAACACCTATGTGGTGCGAAATACTGTGTTGTTTATCACCATCACAGAGCCGTTGTTATTGTATTGTCTTCCTGGTTATTGGCTCTCATTCCGGCATTTTGATTTCTGATCTTGTCCTGCCCAGTTTAGTATGTTTGTGCCTTGCTCAACTCTTTTGTCTCTTTATTGTTATTGATTCAGCCTGCTGTTTTGGACTGGATGCCTGTTTTTTTTTTCTTTTATAATAAAGACATTCTTCCTGCACATACATTCATCTCCTCTTCAATCAACCTGTGCTTACTGACAGGTATAGTTATGATAATCATTATGCTTTAATGATTTATAACTTTTCAACAAAATTCAAACATTAACCATAACAATAAAGAAAAACTTTCCAATGCCCCATTATGGTGCATGTGTTGTTATAACCCATTACCTGATCTTTAATTTTATGTAGATTTTAGACGAGTGTCATAGCAGCAGCCACATTGAGATTTTAATCTAACAGACATAGCCAAAACTGTCATTGACTGTCATTAGTCACAGTCATACTGCATCAGTCACCAGTGAGCAGATCACATTTTACTTCTCGAGGGCCACTAGTCTCAACTCACAACCAAAGATTAGAACCCCTGTCTCAACTCATGAAGTTCGCAGTGTGCGATTGTGCCTGCAAACAGCAAAATTGGGCTGAACATTATACAGTGTTAACCCAGCTTAACTTTATACATTTCTTACAGAACAGGAGAATAATGATAGGCTTTGTAATCAATACACTGGTTTTTGGCTAGTTCACTGGCTTTAGCACTCAAGTGCTGGTTGTCTTGTTTTGTTTTTCACCTCATCCTTGGTAGCTCAAAGTTGCCAAAAATGTTCAGGTTCTTATATATTTCTGGATAATGTTGGTTTAGATGGGGTGGTGGTTGTTATTTGCTACTGGTCTTCCAATTCCCACAAGTCTGGCCATAAGTTGATGAGCTCTAGTGGTGTGGACAAGTCCTGTAGAAGAGCCTTTACTGAGCACTCAGGGATAGTCTAGATCAGGGGTGTCAAACATACGGCCCGCTAGATGGTTTAATCTGGCCCCAGACTTGTAGAGAATAAATTTCTAAGGATGTCAAAAAAAAGTACATCTCTAGCCCATTCCTCTGACGACTTATGAATTTTTAAAGAAATAACCGAAATGCTCAATTCAGTCTCTGGGGCAGCCAAAAAAAGCAGCACTGACATAACAAGTGATCAGGAAATAAACAGCACATTTTAGCAACATGCCCAGATGTGCTATCTGATTCCATGAATGGCAGTCTTGCCTCACCACTATTAAGTTGCTATCAGAATGCTCAAGAGTGATATCCCCATTACCAAAATGTCTTTGTCAAAAAGAAGAAAAGTTGATGTAGAGTGCAGAGTTTTCCAGGAAAAACAGACTGAGTATTATTTATTCACAGAGGTGAATACAAAACCAGTGTGCTTGGTATATAATCAACAGGTTGCAGTGCTCAAAGAATATAATATTCGGCACCACTATGAGACTCATCATGAAGAGAAATTTCACAATTTGTATGGACAATTAAGAAAAGAGAAGATAAACGAATTGTTAGCTGGTCTGAAGAAACAACAGTCTGCATTTACTCGCAGCCATGAGGTCAGTGATGGAGCAGTGAAAGCAGAAATTCTCAATCAGTCAGGTTACTGGAAACACACTATTTTTTTTATTTGGCCTTATGAAGGTCACTACAATAGTGAATGATATATTCAGCTCGTTTGTTAGAGCGCTGGACAAGGTTAGGGTACACTGGTCCCATGCTGTCAGTTTGGCTACAGATGGCGCCCCATCAATGGTCAGGAGAAAGACAGGCGTTGCAACAAAATTCAGAGAGCAAGTGCAGGCCGCAAACAGAGGACAAGATGTTTGGGCACTTCATTGTATTTTGCACTACGAGGCGTTGTGTTGTAAAACACTAAAAATGGATCATGTTATGTGAATAAATGTGTAATAATCCCTTGTGATCAGTGATTATGTAGGCTACAAATATAGGCTGAAGCATAAAGCATAGCCTACTGAAAAAACAATGCTGAAGATGTGGAGTTGACAAAGGTTATTTTGCAATTATTTTACTTGTCTGGCCCACTTGAGATCAGATGGGCTGTATGTGGCCCCTGAACCAAAATGAGTTTGACACCCCTGCTCTAGATGGTGCAAAATTACTACAATCTCCCTGGAGTTGGGTATTTTTCTATAACAGCACTGAGTTACAGTGGAGTGCCATTATAATACGGATCACTATTACATGAAAACCATTGTAGCATGGTCAGCTCATGGCTTTCAAAAATTTAGCAATGAACTCCTTAAAACATGGCTCACCATCGATGATGATGACTCTGTTTTTTTGAAGTAATGTCAGATGAAGAAATCATTCGTAAGGTCACAGAGAACCAGCAGCAACCAGAACAAATTGGTGAAGAAGTCACTGAGGATGAGGACAACATTGTAGATCTTCTTGTATTCCTTTTATACCACAGCAATTCACTAAAGATGTATATATTTTTAAATCTAGATTTAATGTAGTGATTCAACAAGTTAGTTCCTGTTATTACTAGCACTGTAGGAGCTATAAACAATTGTCCCTTCACATTTTCTTGAAGTTAATAAAACAAAAAACAATGCCTCATTGATGGAGACTTGAGTGCAAAACTGTTAATGATAACTGCAGTCAAAGTTAGCAAGTCAACTGTAGTCCTCAGACATAAATGTATTACTGTAAGTGTCCAGAGCATCTCCCAAGTGCGACTTTCGTCCATATGGGGCCATCCTCCACAGGAGCACCGTGATGAGACTCCAGCCAGATGTAGGGCATGAGGATGGATCAGGCAGGTCCACGGAGCAGAAGAGGCGGTCCAAGGAGCAGCATCTTACTCAGAGGGAGGGATTGGGGGGGGGGAGCGAGAAAACACAAGTTGTTCGGTGTGTCCAATGTCACCTAATGAGTAAGAACAGGATACATTTTGCACTGAGTGCAAGCCGGGACTCCACCAAAACTATGATAGCATAACTAAAAGGGGAGAGCCAGAAGGTAACACAGACGTGAGGGTGCCCTGGGACATAAAGCAGCCAGCCACTACACAGCCAACGAATCCGAGTGAGTGGGGGGATGACAGCATCCATACATCCCAGCTTACCAAAACACGCTATGCCCGAGGACCCTCCAGATCTACTCCTTTACCTAATAAAACCTATTAACAAAAAGCAGATACAGTATGTTTTTCAGCCTAGACTTAAACACTGAGACTGCGTTTGAGTCCTGAACACTACTTGGAAGGCTGTTCTAAGAACTTTTGTGGGGCTTTGTAAGAAAAAGTTCTGCCCCTTGATGTAACCTTCACTATATGAGGTACTAGCAGATAGCCTGCACCTTTTGATCTGCTGGATTACCTCTGACTGTTACAAAGCACTGACACTGGAGACTCCTTCCAGAAATGTTAACCAAACATCACCTTATAGAAAAAGTCACCAGATCAGTGATTGATTAATCTGGGTGATTTTTTTTTTTTTCTTTCAGGGTACAGTTGTGCAGAGCTCCATGTGTGGACTCATGTGGGGAGACCAGAACAAGGTGAGGGGAGTAGTATTCAAGATTTGTTTTGTTGTTATTTGTAGATTAGCACACACCATCACCAGTTTTAAGATATTAGATTGTCTGTTGCTAGAATCTTGAACATGTATTCAATATACATATTTAATCAAGAACTTGCTATGTTGATGTAATTAATACACTGAAAATGTTAATGATATTAGTGTCTTGCAAAAGTATTCATCCCCCTTAGTGTTTTGTCCTGTTTTGTTACATTACAAGCTGTAATTTCTGTTTAAATTCAGATATTTTTTTTTCATCTTATTGTTTGTCACAATAAAAAATAAAATGAAAACAATTTGTACCTTTAAAGTGGTAGGTATGTTGTGTCAATCAAATGGTGCTAACCCCCCCAAAATCCATTTTAATTCCAACTTGTAATGCGACAAAACAGGACAAACACCAAAGGGGATGAATACTTTTGCAAGGCACTGTAAGTCCAGACCACTACTATGAACAATAACAATCTATTCCACATTAGGGTACTGAAGTGATTATAATATTTCTTGAACAGAAATTCACACTGGACTAAATAGAGCACTATACCTATGCAACTAATTTATGGCAACACTAAAGGAACCTGGACTACACTGATGGAGGTTTCTGAAGACCCATGTTTGTGGCAGTAGTAGTTATAATGATATCTGTGCCATTCAACTAGAGGTTAGGACTTGTTAAAGGGGAGGAAAAAAAAAAAAAAGGGGGGGGGGGAACATACACATGCCCCCTTAACTTGGAATTCCTACTTGGGAGCTCAGAATTCCTCCGAGTTTGGGAAATGATGTAAAATCAACATGGCTGCTTACAGTATAATCAATAAACAAAAGTAGTAACTCCTACCTTTATAAAAAAAAAGGAAAAGAAAAAAAAGTTATGTAGGATATATATTTGAATTTGTTTTAGATTCATATATTATATATAGGCACTGGCAAAAAGCAGAGCTCCTGACGAGTGTAAAATGTGTTAGTAAATAGTTATTTTTTAAAAAGAAAATTAAAAATAAGCGCGAGATTAAAAATAATCTCATGTAAATAAAGATACAAATTTCTTTGTCCATTGGTCAAGTGTTTGAGTTACACTGCCTTGCACTTATGCTTGGGTTCCCTAAGGTCACAAAAGCCATCATAAATCTGAAATTTGGTCAGTGTGATGAGTTTATTGCTGTAATATCTTTAAAAAAAAAAAACAGGCCGTTCTGTGGCTGGGAAGTTATTCAATTTGAGGGGATTCCTGAGCAAATAACGTGCATGAAATCGCTCACTTCGCGCAGTTGAGCAGACAGAGGAAGTCCAGTGTGCACATGCGCAGGTTTACCTTTTTCTTCTTCAGTTGTTTTTTCCGTCATGCGGCATCCAGTGTTGCATTACTGCCATCTGCAGGTTTACCTTTGACCGTGCACCGACACTTGCATCATTCTGCCACTAAACGAACAGCTGATCACACCGAAGTGCTCGCTTACCGCTGATATTTATTAGTTTGTTCTTGCGTTTCCTTTCCTTCGCAACATAACGTCTTTTCTTCTCACTTTGTTACTGTAGTCGGTCTTCCATGTTTCATTTGCACACTCACGTACTCCATTTTTCTCTCCTGTTTCATATTTGTATCCCACAATGCCTTGCATGAACGCAGAAAGCCCACCACCTCATGCATGACATAGTATCTTGATTTGGGTCATGGTAAAGCAGGAAAAACTAGACAGAACTCGACGCCATGGCGTCGATGGGGATGCCTCCGCCCGGTTGACTACACACCTTATTAAAGTTGTGATTTGGGGATGGACATTTGACCTCACAGTAATCTTGACCTGGTGAAATTACT
>JAPEKM010000023.1:26879805-26890578 GCA_027575975.1 Cathorops multiradiatus
TCATTCAAATTCTGTAAAGCTGCTTTGCGACAATGTTTATTGTTAAAAGCGCTATACAAATAAATTTGACTTGACTTGATCTTGGCAGACAGTTTTAACAGCTATGGTGATGTGTCTCTTTGTAATGCAGCTTAGTTCATGGCTGATTCTGCCAATGTTTGATCTGCAGAAGTGGCCACACAAGTGGCATGGAAAGTTAACATCCCCAGGCGGTGTTTCGGCACTCTGGTTTCTACGATGGTGCTTCTCTTCCCAGTCTGAGTGCAAGCATTGTTCCTGCAGAGTGACTCTTGTCTTCAATGCACTTTGCCATACAGGCTGGACTGCAGTGATATGTTCCCAGGAGGAGTGGTCAATTCCAAAATGCTTTCTGATGTCCTTGCACACATCTTTGAAGCATAGCTTGGGCCTTTCATGAGGATATTGTGCATTTATAAGCTCACCAAACAGGAGTTGCTTTGGATGGTGTTTTCCATCCTCTTCACATGTCCAAGCCATCTCAGTCTTCTCTTGCTCATAATGGAGGTGATGGTCATTTGGTCTACCCTCTCGAGAGCTCTTGAGTTTGGTACCTTGTCCTGCCAGCTGATTCCTAGAATCTTACGGAGGCAGTGAAGGTGGAATGAGTTGAGTTTGTCTCCTGCCACTTGTAGATGGTCCATGTCTCAGGGGCATAGACTAGTGTGCTGAGCACACAGGCTTTGTAGATGTGAATGCATGTCTTGATGGTCAAGTGCTTGTTCTGCCAGGCTTATTTTGTCAGCCTGCCAAAGATTGTGGCAGCTTTTCCAATTCTACAGCTGAGTTCTTCATTGAAGAAGACAGCATATGTCACTGTTGATCCCAGGTAGCAAAATTTATGCATGATTTTAAGTGGTCTTCCATCAAGTCTAAGTGCATTGGTGGTGGAGGGTGTTCCTTGGGTTAGAACATCCATCTTCTTGACACTGACAACCAGAGAAAATGCTTTGCATGTCTCATTCAGAGTATCTATAATCTCTTGCAGGGTGGTCTGACCGTGGGCAACAAGTGGCTTGCATCTCATCATGGAAGGATGCTATGAGACTCAGTAATAGCAGAGGACAGCCAATCATTTTGAGGACATGATATAACCCTGAGTTTCAAGATGGGGCCAGTGAGTAGGCTGCTGTGGTAACTGCTTCGACCACACTTTCTATCTTTCTTACATTTTTAGTTATTCAACTGGTTGTTTTTAGACATTTTTTATTCAGTATGGCAACAGTGATTAGATATGATTGAAATACCTTTATTTATACTGGTCAACAATCTATAGACATACTGACATTTTTAACTCCAGACCTAGCCTGGCCAAGGGAGATCTTGAGGAAGAACAAAGGTCATGACCCTAAGTGATGACCTCGAGGGAAATGAGCTAGCATCAGGAACAGGCTGCAGGCTCATGGACATTGTGCACCCATACCCAGTATCCTGCTAGCTAATGTGCAATCCATTGAGAACAAGCTTGATGACCTCAGGGCCAGAGTCAAGTTCCTTAGTGACATTCAGGAACACAACCTTCTCTGCTTTACCAAGACATGGCTGAACCCAGTGGTACTGGACCATGCAGTACAGCCAACGGGGTTTTGGTTTAATTATAGCGAGAGCAATGGAGTCGGAGAAAGCAAGAGGAGGTGGTGTGTGTCTGATGGTGTGTCTGAGCAAAACAGAATTGAGCTAGAAAAGGTGAAATTAGACCTGCAGTATTACAAATTAAATTTGGTCAAAGATGGTAAAGTGCCTCAGTTTACTGCAACTGATGTAACTGGGGTTTTCAAACGAGTGGCTGAGGCATGGGGGTGGTCTGATACAGACAGAGTTTTACTTCTTCAGTTTTTCAGGTTGAAGCATTTATATTAATTCTAGTACGTCACTGGTTGTGTTTGCTGACCACAATCCATTACTATTCTTGAATTCTTTAAGGTGTCCAAATCAGAGGTTAATTTGGTGATTGTTTCTACAGTCATACTGTCTTGATATATGCCATGTTAAAGGGTCAGAGGATATTGGAGCAGATGCTCTTTCCCATGTTTACAGTTAAATACTACACTGAAGTACATTGTAGCCTATGCTCCTTCGATGTTTACACTTAGCCATACTACTTTGGAAATTAGTCAAGGATTTTTTCTTGCATCTGAAGAATTTGCCTGCGCTTAAGAATTAACTGTATATCACCATTTACCCTTTTTCCTTTGCAGGGGTCCATGGAGGGACCCTGTTTTGAGGGGAAGGGTGTGGTGGCCTCAGGGTTGTCAGCTTGTTGGGGTGCTGGCCATTTAAATGGGTAGTTACCTGTGATTGTGTTTACCTGCCTTTGTTTTCCTTATATTCTCCTCTTTTAGGCCTACTCAGGCAAAGGGGACAGATGGGTGGCAGACGTTTGCCCTTTTGTTTTGGCTTTTGTTGTTTTTATTTTTCATGCCTCAGCAATCACACATGCATCCACTCTTTGCATATACTACTGATTATTGACTGATCATACTGACATTGTTTGAGTTATGCTTTACATCTTATTTTTGATCTGTTTATTGAATAAATTCTTGAGTTTCTGAAATTTAATTGTGTGTCATCCTCTTTTGTGATAGTCTCAAGCCAGAGCATTACAAGTCCTCAATAACCTAAAATGAAGCATGACAAATTGGTGAAATCTGAACGGTATGGAAAAGGCCATTTTCTCTGAGGATAGTGGAGTCAAGGGGATCTGTCAATATCCTTTTGTCAAATCCAGTGTCAAATAAAAGCCGGCAGCACCTAATTGATTGAACAACTCATCAATGCAAGGCATTGGGTACACATCAAATTTAGACACTACATTGATTTTTCTATAGTCCACACTGGACCGACCCATCTGTCTTGGGGACCAGGACCACTGGGCTGCTCCAGTCACTGTGGGACTCCTTGATTATGCCTACTTTGAGCATGGCCTTGGGTTCATCTCGAACCACCTTTTGTTGTGATCGAGCAAGTGGTATGGGCAGCTACACACCACCACCCCTGGGGGCATCTCAATGTGGTATTCTAGGAGGTGGGTGCAGCCAGGAAGGGGTGAGAACATGTTGGAAAATTCCATTTGCAACCTGTTTCCTATGGCTCTTTGGGAATAACAACTAGGTTATCTGTTCACCGCTTTGAGTGTCCTGCGTCACTTGGTACAGTCTATCTTTAAAAACTGCAAAGAATGGGAAGGAGGGTGTCGCATTTGGCTGGAGGGGTTGACCATTGATTAGTCTCACTTGGTCAAACACATGACCCAGAGTCATGTCTCATGTCTGTTCTAATGGGAAATCCTCAAGGTAATCCCCAAGAGAGGGAGAAGGGGCAGACTTCTCCCAATTCCTTATATCGTCCTGATGTGGTGCTGATGTAGATGGTTCTGAGACAGCTTCCCTGGTCAATGCCACACCAGGATCCCTCCCGTCACATATTACTGCAGGATCTGCCCACTAGTATATGCTCCATTAAGCCTCTCAACCACAACCAATTGGTTCCCACAGTCAGTGGGTGCATGAGACGTGGGTTAGCCACCACCTTTACACTATGCTTTTCCCCCTGAAATAGGATGTGGACAGACACTAGCAGATATTTGTGAACATCTCCATGCACACACAAAGCCTTCACCACTTGGGCTCTCCCCAGTGCCTCACCTTGCACGAGGCTTTGGTGGATTGACATTTGATGCCAGCTGGATTCAACCAACGTGTGGTATGTATCCCCTTGAATACTCACCAGTATAAAATATGTTCTGGCCCAATTGAGGGCGATCTCTGGCGCATCAGGGATCTGGACCACAGCTCCCACCTCAATCACAGAGCACTGGCCCTGGAGATGCCCAGGTTCCCCACAGTGCCATCACACTGGCCCAGGCTTTACCTCTGCACCGATGATATGGGAGTTACTCACCTGTGGGGGGACAAGACACAAACACAGAAGGGGAAGAGAGGAGGGGTACACCATGGGTGCGGTGAGCTGGTTGGGGGGGCAGCCGCCACCTCCGTGGTGGGGGAACAGAGTAGGGATGGGAAGAGGTGAGAGAGGAGGAAGGAGAGAGAAGAAGAGAAGAGGTGGAATGACTGCCTGCCACTGAAACCACTGCCAAATGGTCCTCCGCCAACTCAATGGCTTGATCCAGCAATGACAGATGGTGGCACTGGACCCACTCCACTGTTCCTTCTAGAAGGCATGTGATGAACTGTTCCAGTGTCACCATGTTGATGATCCCCTTGGCATCTTGGTCGTCTGCCCTCATTCGTCCCCTGAATGCGAACAGCCAGCTGACTTCCCCCAGCATCAACATGCAGAAGTGCTTGTGGTGATGTTCTGGGGAGTGGCTGACCACTCCAGAACATCACCACAAGCAAGATGATTTGTTTCAAGTTGTGCAAGATGTGACAAGAAGTGACAAGAAGTGCAAGATGATTTGCTTCAAGTTGGCTTAGACCAGCCAGCTGTCAGCAGGGAACTATTGCATGGTGAGCTGTGCCTCTTCCATCAACAGTCTTAATAGATGGGCCGGCATTGCTCGACTGGCCACCCCCATGCTTTGTCCACCTGCTTGAAGAGCACAATGAATGCCTCTGGCTCATCATGCAGCTCCATCTTCATTAATGTGATGTGGGCTGGCTATGCTGTGGTGGTAGTTGGGGACCCTGCTGATGTGAGCAAGTGCTGGAATGCCTGGCGATTTTCCTGCTGGGCCAGCAGCAAGGCTTCAAACCATTGTTCCTGCTCCTTCTGGAGGGTGAACAGCACATGATGCTGGCTCTGTTGGGTGGCAGCGGGGACATGGATTCAATCTTTAAGTGGGGAGGACTCCATGGGGTGGTTCCCTTCAGTATCCTGGGTTTCAGCACCACTGTAGTATGTTCTTGATGTGGGTGTAATACTGAAGCATGGCAGGCAGGGACTGATGTCAACAGAGACTTTACTTTTTCACTTCTTGTTTGCTTTTCAGCTTACTATTTTTGTTTGCTTGCTTTCATAGACATGCACACACACGCTCTGGTCAGGAAAGATCCCCTTTCTTCGCTCTCTCCCTCCTTTATCCTCCGTTGTCACTGCAAAACACACACACACAAATTGACAACAGGGATACTAACTTTGTCACTCAGGTTCCCTGGCCCCGCTCTTCATTCACAAACTGATGCTTGGCCACACCTCCCTGCCACAATATTTCTCTTGTCCAACCCAATTTTAGTGCAATATGTTGCTCATGTGCAATATATTTGTACAATTTCTGTATATTATTGTACGTATATTGCGCATAATTTGTGTGTAATATATTCTGTATCTTCTGCAGAGCACCCCATCATGTTCTTATTTTTTCTCTTTCTTATATTTATTACCTTCTATTTTACTCCCTATTTTCTTAACACCCCCCCCCCCACCTATCCTCATGACCTATGGAGTATTGCAGCAAATATTTCACTGCATGTTGTACTCTGTATGATTGTGTATGTGACAAATTTTAATTTGATCTGCTGACTGTGTCAAAGACTTTTGTTAAGTCAACAAAAGTGATGAATAAAGGTTTCTGTTGCTTGAAGCACTTCTCTTGCAGTTGGCGAAGTGAGAAAATCATATCTATGGTAGACTTGTTAGAGAAGAACTTGCATTGACTTTCTAGAAGTGCTCCCTCTGCCAGCCTTCGTAGTCGCTGCAGGATGACGCAAGCAACTACCTTGCCTATAGTGTTGAGAAGCAATATACTTCTGTAATTGTTGCAGTCTCCCTTGTCTCCTTTATTCTTAAACCAAGTAACAATATTTGCATTTCTCATGCCATAGGGCACTGTATCTTTTTGCCAGCAATGGTGAAGAAGTTGGTGAAAAATTGGTAGAAGGGGCTCCTTGTTCATCTTCAGTAGCTCAGCAGATATAGCATCATTGCCAAGTGCTTTGCTCTACTAGAGTGCATCAAGTGCTCTGCTAAGCTTCTCCATGCTTGGTTCAGTGTCAAGGTCCGATATTTCAGAGAGTGGATCAAGGAATATTGTCTCATCCAGATGACATTCCTCTGAGTAGTTTGAAATAGTGCTCAATCCATCAATCTAACCGTGGATTTTTGTCTTGGATTGGCTCACCAGTTTTCAATTTATTAGTAGCTACTTTCTGCACTTGGAGTCCAAGAGTCACCTTCATTTTTTGATACAGTGTTCTTGTGTCACCTCTGTCATTGGCCTCCTGGATCTCCAGGCAGAGCTTGTTCCAGTATTCATTGGCACACTTCCTTGATTCTCATTGGAGTCTGCATTTGGCTTCTTTGAGCCAGTCTGATGTTGTTTGAGAGCATGTGTTCTTGTGGACAATTAAAGCTTTCTTTTTTGCATCTATGAGTGGAAGTAAGATGTCAGAATATTCTTCAACCCAGTTCTCTCTCGTAGTCTGTTTCTTCCTGAAGCATCCAGTGCAGTGTTGTACATGGTGGTTCGTAGCTCTCCCCACATACCATTGGGTGTCTGATGGGTAATGAGATGTCCATTAAACTTTTCTTTAAATTCTTTTTGTCAGCTTGGGTCATGCATGTTGACAATGTTTAGCTTGGGTGCCATGAAGGGTTTGGCAGAGTGTGTCTTTTTTGGCTGAATCTTTATCTTTGACTGAACCAGTGCATGATCTGTGTCACAGTCAGCATCATTGTAGGATCTTGTCATTTTCACGGAGTTTATGTCTGCTCTCCTTACCAGAACCACATCCAGCTAGTGCCACTGAGATTATCTAGGATGGTGCCATGAGATTTTATGCTTTGGTTTGCAGTTGAAGTAGGTATTGGATATGCACTGTTGGTTCTCTGAGCAAAACTCAAGTAACCTCTGTCCATTGTCTTTCATCTTTCTTACACTGACCTTACCCAGGCAGGATGGCCATGATTGATGTTCAGCTCCAACTCAGGCATTGAAGTCACCCAAGACAAAGAGTTGGTCTATGCTGGGCACTTGTTGAACAACACAACTGATCTCATTGTAAAACTTGGCTTTGCTTTTCTGATCAGCATTGAGCGTTGGTGCATAAGCACAAATGAGAGTTACTTGGCCAGCACTAGTCATTGTCCTCAGTAATGTAAACATTTCAGAGATGGCAACTGGGATACTGATGCAATCCAACAGTCTATCACATCTAAGCCATGAAGACGGTGATCTTCCTTGAGGCCCTGCCTGTAGAATGTTACCCTAGTTCCTCTCCTTGATGGATCCAGATTCAGCCAGTTGGGTTTCTTGGAGGGCTATTATGTCTACTCTCAGGTTGCTCAACTCACTGTCCACTACAGCTGTTTTTCTGATGATATCCAATTCTGTGAGATCTTGTCCAAACTCATTGCAAAGGGTTCTGACATTCCAAGTTGGATTGGGGTAGTTTACTTTCATTTGTTTTAGGTGCTATAATGCATCTGCTTTCTGGTCTAGCCACTTGCACCCAGAGAGGCAAGCAAACATGCTGGATCGGCACCTTACTGGGGCTGCCCAGCTTTAGTGGGTGGTAGCCAATCAATGTGCCTAAAAGGTCACTCCCACTGTCAAGGGAGGCCCCTGGCATTCACTCTGGCATCAATTTGAGCAAATTTATAACCAGTAACTGCCTACCTCAGTGTTGGCTCCTCATAATCACAGCTCACAAGTGTGAAGTGTCCTCTGCACTCACCACACATTAAGCTGTGATGCCTAGGCAAAGGATATGGAGAAAATGTGATGCCCAATTCCACTTCCCCCTCTCGGCTACTCTAAGGGTATCCAAAGGACAGACAAGGTCAATACAAGGGTTTAGTCTGACTGCAGGGGATGCCAAATGAAAGTTTGAAGAAAGTATCTTGACAGTATCTGCCTAAGGGTGCCGCCCTCCTGATTTTTATTTAGTTTACTCCCTTAGCCCTATCCTGAAAAGGAACATCCAACAAGGCAGCAGGAGGATTTGAAATCAGATTTGCCTTCTCATAGCCTTTGCCTGAGGAGGCAAACCCTACAAGGCAGCAAGTGGATTTGAAGTCAGAATTACCTTCTTTTATCCTGAATGCTGGCTAGGATAGGTCAGACAGGAAGCGGGCCATACAGATAAGAAGGAGGACCAGATCTACCAGTAGGGACATAATCCTTTGGCAAAGGGCCCTTTCCGGGGTACGGTGCTACCTCTCTTCCTTTCTGCAGTTGCAGTTTAACCTTGTACTCAGGAGGAATATATTCTATCTATCTAATATATACAGTATATACACAATTTACACCTGCTAATTATTTTTTTCCCTTTATTATTATACTGAAAGCATCCATCTATTATCTGTAGCCACTTATCCTGTGCAGGGTCGTGGGCAAGCTGCAGCCTATCCCAGCTGACCATGGGCGAGTGGCAGGGTACACCCTGGACAAGTCACCAGGTCATCACAGGGCTAACACAGAGACAAACATCCATTCACTCTCACATTCACACCTACGGTCAATTTAGAGCTACCAATTAACCTAACCTGCATGTCTTTGGACTGTGGGAGAAACCAGAGCACCCAGAGGAAACCCATGCAGATACAGGAAGAACATGCAAACGCCACACAGAAAGGCCCTAGTCAGCCCCTGGGCTCGAACCCAGGACCTTCTTGCTGTGAAGCGACAGTGCTAACCACTACACCACCATGCCTCCCATGCTGAAAGCAAAATGTTTTATATTTTAGATTCTTCAAAGTCACCACCTTTTGCTTTAATAAAGTGTTTGAAACCATCAGTTGTGCTGTGTCAAGGTAGTCTTGGTATACAGTGAATGGCCCTATTTGACAACAGTAATAATCCATACTATGTCTAGAACTGATCAGTGTATCCCAACTTTTGGCTGGTACTGTATATACAGTAGCTGTATAACAACTGAGGTTGAAGATACATGCATCTATTTTTGTCAGGTTTTGCTAGCCAATGCATCTTTTTGAACTGCTGCTCATGCCAATTCATGGTGCATGACCTCATAGACTGCCAGAGCTAGCTAATGTTACTGTGATTTGACAGGGGAAAGTGCAGACAATTTTGCTTTCTTCATTTTCTTGCCATAGATATTTATGAAATCACTGAGATTTTAACTTAATATCTCCCAGAAACAGCATATCAGTTATGTGCTGCTTTGTTTGGTTTTATGCATTTGCATCTTCACTGAGGATTGCAGAAATGCCCTTTAAGATGTCTTTTATAAATATAAAAAATAAGTAGCAGTTTGATTTGTTATGAAGTAATTTTAGTCAAATAGTTTTCATTTATCGGCAGTTCAGTTACTTTGTCAGGTTTGATTCAGGTCTAATAAAAAATGAAGCAATTCAGCCATTCAGATATCTTTGAAAGGAAAGAACTAAAGTGTATACCATGGGTGGCAGTGCAACTCCTGAAATGGTGCATACCAGCTGAACCACACAGCCATAACAGATATAACTCTCATGCACAGTATAATCACTGTGGTCAGTCTGCTGATCCTCCACTTGAGAGAGAGAGAGAGAGAGAGAGAGAGATGTTTGATCAATGTTGCATGTTAGAAACATACATAAATGCTCACAAATAAAAAAAAAAATGTCTACATAAAGTAAACAACACAGGTGAATTTCTATTTTCCTAAGCATATCTTTTCTTCAGGATCAGTTTTTTTTTTCATGCAGGTCTTCCAAACATCTTGCTATAATAGATGCTAAGTCGAATAGATGATTTTAAAGTTTAACCACACTAGAATTTAGATCTTTTGGATGTTCTTTCGAAAGGTCAATACGATCATGTGTCCTGGAAATATTTTCAGACTTTTGAAACTTTTTAATCACAGTCCTAATGGCGTTTAATGGTATGATTTTTCTTATTCATTATCAAACTTGGGTTCATTGCTCTCATCTCCCTCTTTTGTATTGCAAACTCTGGTTTCTCTTGATCACATCCAATGAGTTAGTGGCACATATGTTTATTAACGGTACTATAAGTAGTTTCTCCAATTGTCCGAGTCAAAAATATGAATCATTTGGTGCATGCTGTGCTGACAGTGGTCCACCACTCTATACTATATAATTATGTATTATATTAGATATAATATACAGTGTATCTCCAAATCACCAGTGACTGGATGGAAAAAGAAAAAAGAAGATCTTTCAGACCTAGAATGACAGTAAAAGCAGTCCATTGTCTGGCACTAGCCACAAAAGCTCCACCCTCCACTGCAAGGTAACGTGTACTGACTGTCTGAGACCTCAGGCGATTGAACAATGACACTCTTGAACCAGATGGGATACACACTGAAAACACATATAGAGACATAAGCAAAGTGAAACATACTGAAACACAGACACATGCTAACAGCGATGATTGACATAGAACAACCAAAGTCAACCTGGTGTTTTTTGGTCATAAATTCATCTAATTTTGTCTCTTTCCCACCAGAAAGCAAGGAATTCAACATCACTTTTTTTCCCCCTAAGATCTTCTTGTCAGACAAAACTGCCAATGTCAATAGAAATTGGTCTTAACCATTTGTTTTAGAATCAAATAGGCAAAGGTCAAATGCTTCACTTCTTTGGGTGCTGGACAGGCCTACAACATATTTAAAAGAAGTCATAATGGGAGCAATTTAGGGCTAGCAATAAAACAATGAAATAATGTGATTTGAAACAGATAATCTTAACAGGTGATCATGATTTGATACAAAATCAAGATCCTAAGGCCTAGTTTTCCCTGGCGAAAAAAAAAAAAGTACTTTATTGTATTTAAAGTATATTCATATTTTCAATAGTATATTGAAAATGTACTTACACAAATTGTACTTTTTG
>JAPEKM010000023.1:27090737-27101134 GCA_027575975.1 Cathorops multiradiatus
TCACACCTACGGTCAATTTAAAGTCACCAGTTAACCTAACCTGCATGTCTTTGGACTGTGGGGGAAACCGGAGCACCGGGAGGAAACCCACGCGGAGAACATGCAAACTCCGCACAGAAAGGCCCTCACCGGCCCCGGGGCTCGAACCCTGGACCTTCGTGCTGTGAGGTGACAGCACTAACCACTACACTAAACAGAGCCTAGTTTTTGAATAACTTGCAGTAATGCAGAGGATTTCTCAGTGAAAGGCCATTTTTGCCGTCAAATGATGGCTGTTCAGTATACAGCAAGCCGAACCTCAGTCCGTTTCTCTTTCACACAGTTTTAATGCGATATCAGGCAGCTAATCAATATGACTATACTAAATGCAACAATACTGACTCACTCTCAGCAATGAGTTTTCATTATTTACTGGCTGCTCATTCATGTAATAAGAACCACAGATTGATATTGGTGGAGCCGTTCTGTTCTCAGTGATTGTGCAGCTGCCATAAGTCCTAACACGGACTGATTTCAGGGTGGCTTTTGGAAGCCAAGTTCAAACAACACTCTCTCACCCCTCTATGCCTTATCCTCTTTCTTTGTTTGGTGTGAAATTGAACTGCAGTGTCATTTGTGTGCATTTCATGTAATTCCAGCTCAAAAAAAATACGCACAACTCATTCCAGGAGAAATATCTTACCTTCCAGGTTGAGATCAATATCAAAATGTGTGTGGGTAAAATGTCAAAAATAGTGAAATTAAAAGTAGACCACCTTTCAGATTTTTCAAGTGTAGGTCAAAAGAAGAATTTTCCCCAACACCCAATTATTTTTGTTTAGTGGACCGAAAGCTATTGAATTTGAATCACAGACTTCCAATTTAATTAGTTAAAAAAAAAATAGAACAATTAATGAATTTAGGGCCACAGGACCCTAAATTCTCTGCTATTTTTTCCTGCTTCACCATGATGCAATACAAGATACTCCAGTACATCATGCAACACTTGATGCGCTTTCCCCATTCGCGCAAGGCATTGTGGGATACAAATTTGAAACAAGAGAGAAAAATGGAGGGCATGAGTGTGCGAATGAAACGTGAAGGACTGACTACAGTAACGGAAAGCAAGAAGAAAAGACGTTATATTGCGAAGGAAAGCAAACGCAGGACCAAACTAATAAATATCGGCGGTCAGCGAGCACCTCGGTGTGATCAGCTCTTTGTTTAGCGACAGAATGATGGAATTGTCAGTGCACGGTCAACGGTAAACCTGTAATGCAACACTGTGGATGCCAGCTGCCGTAAAACCTAAAAGAAGAAGAAAAAGAAAGTAAACTTGTACATGCGCACACGGACTTCCTCTGTCTGCTTGACTGCGCAAAGCGAGCGATTTCATGCACATTATTTGCTCGGGAATCCTTTCAAATTAAATAACTTCCCAGCTACAGAATGGCCTAGGGTGTTTTTTTTTTTGAGATATTGCTGAAATAAACGTACATCACTGACCAAATTTCAGAGGGAACTAAATTTCACCGATTTTATTAAATCGAAGGCCGTCTAACTTTTGTTTATATAGAGAATAACACAATAGTGTTGTCACATTAAAAATCCACGATGGATTGGTGTGATATGGGGGTTACCATCAAATGTAAAAATCATGGAAAGTGTAATGGCTATAAAAGGTAAAGCAACCACAGGTCTAGCGCCCCTCCTGGCTGTTTGCAGTACAGTTTTTAGCCCCGCCCATCCCTGTGCGTTTCGATGACAAAATAGCATATTTTCCATGTCACTCTTCTCGTTCATACTGTCTTTCCATCTACAGCATCTAATTTGAACAGTCCTCCTTATGCTGATAGGCACTTTTTTTTTTTTTTTTATAACCCACCCCACCTTCAAAATTAGTTTTCAAAATGTTATTTGACTGTATCATAAATCAAATGTGGAGCTGAGAATTTTAGTAGCGGTGTCAGCATTCTCAGACGAGCAGAAGTGAAGGGAAAGCACTCACTCATGGAAGCCATGGCTGAAAGGTTAGAGAAGCAGGTTTGAGACCAAAAGGTCACCAGTTTTATTCCCTAGAGCAGCAGGGATAGCTGAAGTGCCCTTGAGCAAGGCACCTAACCGCAACTGCTTGTTGTACGTCATTCTGGATACGAGCGTCTGCTAAATGCTTGTAATGTAATGTCATGAGAAGGCGTGGCTACACTTGGGAATGAAGTAATGAAGCCTAGAAGAGACCGGCTGCAGCACTTGCATCGTGCTCTGTCTGTTAACTACAGTGATGCTTGAACGTCTGTGAACCCTTTAGAATTTTCTATATTTCTGCATAAATATGACCTAAAACATCATCCGATTTTCACACAAGGCCTAAAAGTAGATAAAGAGAACCCAGTTAAACAAATGATACAAAAATATTATACTTGGTAATTTATTTATTGAGGAAAATGATCCAAAATTACATATCTGCGAGTGGCAAAAGTATGTGAACCTCTAGGATTAGCAGTTAATTTGAAGGTGAAATTAGTCAATCAGTGGGATGACAATCAGGTGTGAGTGGGCACCGTGTTTTATTTAAAGAACAGGGATCTATCAAAGTCTGATCTTCACAACACATGTTTGTGGAAGTCTATCATGGCAAATAGGAGGCTCTAAGGAAACAGCAGCAAAAAGGGCAGTAATGTGCAAACATGTGCAAATAAATGTAAACAGATATTCCAAATCTAGCCATGAGAAATATTGATTGATCAATGAAAAACCTGGAACCCTCAGATTACAAAAGTGAGGCAAGATAGTTTCCAAGAAATTCCAGCAACATCCCTCAAGGGGTCCAGAAAGCCTCCAAGAATGATGACCTAAGGACCTCCTGTGTTCCTCTCACAGATGTGCCTGAATCCTGACAATACACATCAGGACTCTCTCTCTCACACACACACCAAACTCACACATGTGTCTCCCCCTCTGAAACAAAGAAATATATTCTTTCTTAAAATAAATGGTGTTTAAGAACAATATGTATTACCAGAACCAATGGATTTTTGGTCATCTATGTACTCTGGTAATGCCATGATAATCTTGTATCATTCACACAAAGACAACTGGTATGATTTTTAATTAAATATTTATATTTGTGGGCAGCACAGTGGTGTAAGTGGTTAGCACGGTCGTCTCACAGCAAGAAGGTTATGGGTTCAAGTCCAGCGGCCGACAGGGACCTTTCTGTGTGGAGTTTGCATGTTCTGTGCGGGTTTCCTCTGGGTGCTCTGTTTTCCCCCACAGTCCAAAGACATGCGGTTAGGTTAATATGGAACGGCCTTGCCCTTGAGCGAGGCACCTAATTCCCGACTGCTCCCCGGGCGCTGTTAGCATGGCTGCCCACTGCTCCGGGTATGTGTGTGCGCATGTGTGTGTTCACTGCTTCAGATGGGCTAAATGCAGAGAGGAATTTCACAAGTGTGTGATGAATAAAGTTGTGCTTTCTTTCTTGTCAGTAATGAGTATAATAACTCACAAATGGCTCATGATTTGATGAGTGTGTTTGAAGAAGAAGAATCCTTTATTTGTCACATGGACACTCAAGCACAGCGAAATTCCTCCTCTGCATTTAACCCATGACAGCATGGTGGTGTAGTGGTTAGCACTGTCGCCTCACAGCAAGAAGGTTCTGGGTTCAAGTCCAGTGGCCAACAGGGGCCCCTGTGTTTGCGTGGGTTTCCTCTGAGTGCTCCGGTTTCCCCCACAGTCCAAAGACATGCAGGTTACATTAATTGGTGGCTCTAAATTGACTGTAGGTGTGAATGGTTGTTTGTCTATGTCAGCGTTTTTCAACCTTTTTTCAGTCACGGCACCCTTCAAAAGTATGCAAATTCTCAAGGCACCCCCATATAAAATATATGCAGTCAGGCTGACCATACGCTGACCCCGGCAGTGACGTTGTGACATGGGAAAGGGGGCCATGAGACAAACTTTGATGATGCATGAGGCAGCGATGATCTGCATTAATGTAACTATCACTTTTTTTAATTTAAATTCATTTTATTTATTTCAATGTTAGAATATATAATTTTTTGATGGCACCCCTAATGAAGCCAGACGGCACCCAAAGGGTGCCGCAGCAGCCCGGTTGAGAAAGGCAGGTCTATATGTCAGCCCTGCGATGATCTGGTGACTTGTTCAGGGTGTACCCTGTCTCTCGCCTATTGTCAGCTGGGATAGACTCCAGCTTGCCCGCAACCCTGCACAGGATAAGTGGTTCCGGATAATAGATGGATGGATTTAACCCATCTAAAGCAGTGAACATATGCATACACACACAAGTGAGCAATTGATGTGTTGCAAAAATTCTCCTGATTTCACATCTGTTATTCAATTTTCATGGAGATGCATGAACTATGTTCTGTTTAGGTGACGTAAATTGATTAAAACTTGTAGCAGTGCAGGGTCATAAATCATGATCCCTGCCTTCCTCTTGCAAGGAAAAGGCATGTTAAAAGTACTGGTCAGAGGGTCATGTGCAAAATCATAATATGCATGAAGAATCCAATAGAAAAACCCTTGCTTCAGACAAAAACTTGGAAAGCATCTGGTAAACCAGTACCAATCTTCCATTATGCTCATCACTTTCAGTCTTTCAAGACTATGAATGCTTAATTTGAACTCCAGCCAGGCAAACTCTCTGAAAACATCATGCAGCGACTGCATCCGCTGTTGCAGCAAGAACACTCCTGAGTCATCACAAAACTTCTACAACTTTGGCCAGTATGAAGGGATTGAAATGTAGGGAATGACAATGCTCTTGCGTTATTTAACGCAAGAAAATTGTCATTCCCTACATTTCTGGTCTATCTGAGAAACTCAGGAGGATCTTCTACAAACACAACATTCTGGTACATTTCAGACCCAGTAACACCCTGAAGCAGAAACTGGTCCACCCTAAGGACAGAATACCCAGACACAAACAGGACAATGTAGTGTATGCAATTCAGTGCAGTGAGGAATGCACAGACTCGTATATTGGGGAAACAAAACAACCACTTCACAGGCACATGGTTCAACACAGGAGAGCCAGTTCCTCAGGCTAGGACTCTGCAGTCTTTCTTCATCTTAACAACAGAGGACACTCATTTCAGGATTGCACCGTACACATTTTAGCCAGAGAGAATCGTTGGTATGAGTGAGGAGTTAGAGAAGCCATTTTTGTCAATCTGGATCGGCCATCACTGAACGGAGGTGGGGGTCTAAGACATCGTTTATCAGCCACCTACACTTTAGATGAGCTTTTCATCCATGAGAGGATAAATACCTGATACTCCCCATTAGTCAGACAGAACTGAGGAAGCCTTTCAGATGGGAGGTGAAATGTCTTCAAGAATCTTCAAGCAAGTCTAGTTGCTCTCTCTTACCACCTATAGTCAGTCTGAGATTACCAAGGGTAACTTTGTAGAGGTGTTTATTACATTGTCTTTGCCAATTTTATGCTGGACCCATCCCAAAGGTGGTGTAGTTTACAGCAGGTTATGGTCGCTGAACTGCTGGTTGTTCAGGTGGTGTTCTGAAAACAATGTGGACTTTAGAATTAATTAGAATAGCTTTAAGGGTAAAGCTGGCCTGTTGGAGCAGGACCATATCCATCCCACTTGGGGGAGGTGCTGCTCTTATTTCTTGCAGCATACTTCATGGTCTCAAAACAGGCCTAGTTAACTTGTGACCAACCAGAGCCAAGGCCAGGGAGCAGACGAACAAGCTAAAACAACTGCCTGCTTGCAGCACCGAGTCCTGGAACCTGAGGAATTATAGAGACTGTGTCTGTTCCCTTAGCTAGTTTATAATAAAAATGAATTAGTTCACTGAGCTAGTTTTAAAAAATAACCAGTTTGTTCTAGTAAATGAATGAATATAACATTTTTTTTGACTGTACAGCCATTGCCAGCAATTTTCACCTAAACGTAGTACTATTTTAATATTAGATCTCTTGCATCTAAAGCACTAATTTTTAATTAACTTATTACTGATTAGTTTAATGTTGTCAGTACATATTTACATTAAACATGGATTAAACCAAATGATTATGGAGCCTTGTATAAAGATACATTTCCACAATTACTGGATACAACTTTATCCAGTAATCCAGAAAGTGCAGCTTTTATTTTATTAAACACCAGGCTTCTCTAAGTGGTTGAGGAAGAGGCATCACAGTTCTTTTGATTATCTAGGTGTAACACACACCTGGTTATAAAGTCAATATTCTGAATGTTTCTGAACTTGCAGATTTCCTCTCTGACCTGGTTATCCTTAGACAAAGGCTTAGTTGGAGACTTGAGTATTCACTTCAATAACCCAGAAGACCCTCTGAAAACAGCATTTGTGTCCATTCTAGATTCAGTAGAGCTTAATCAGAGCATAATAGGACCTACTCATAATGCTCACATTCTTGATCTAATGCGAACATTCAAATTAAGCATAGAAAATAGTCACACTACAGTCTGAAGCTACTTCAAATTATGTCGTTCAAATGTGTCTGAGCAATAATATGCACCTTGTCACGCTACTGTATTAAACACCCATTCATGTCAACTCCACAAAGTTTTATAAATAGTCTCTCAGAGTTGTCAACTTTGGCTCACAGTCAGACCCCACAGAATGTGATCAGGCAACTGAATGCTTACTCAACGTTCAATGATGATTTAAATAATGTAGCTCCACTTTTAAAAGAAAAATGATTAGAGAAACTAGCACCCTGGTATAACGGTTGCACTCCCACCTTAAAATGGGCCACTTGAAAATTAGAATGTAATGGCATCAAACAAAATTGGTAGTATTCCAATGAGCATCGAAGGAGAGCCTCCTGAAGTATGAAAAAGCTCTTGGTGCTACTAGATCAATGTATCTCTCCACCCCAATAGAGAATAACAAATAGTTAATACTGTAGCAAACCAAACTAGGAATAAGGCCCCCATAGGCACATGCACACCTGAAATGTGTAGTAGCAATGACTTCATGGATTCCCCCATGACAAAATTTTGAAAATGTCTGACAATTTAAGTAGACCTTTAGTTAACAGTATAACTATCAGAAATTGAACTAACTTCATTAATTTCCACATCAAAATGAACTTGGGTACTCAATCCCTTACCTACATGACTCTTGAAACAAATTATACCTGAAGCAATTGAACCACTTCTAAAAGAATAATCACTTCTTCCCTGATGGACCCAAATCCTTTAAACTTAGCAGTTATCAAACCCCTGACTTAAAAAAAAAAAAAAACCTGACCTCTACCTCGGTGATCTGTCCAATTATAGGCCAAAATAAAGGCCTCCCATTTATCTTCAAGATCCTAGAAAAAGCTGTGGTACAGCACTTATGCTTGCATCTCCATAGGAATAACATCCATGAAATGTATTGGTCAGGATTGAGACCTCATCATACCATGGACAGCACTGGTTGAAGTAGTAATTGATCTGCTGTTGGCATCTTATCAGGGCTGTGTCTCCCTGCTTGTATTGCTTGATGTTATTGCAGCTTTTGACAGCAATGAGCATCCCATTCTCCTTGATGGACTAGAAAACCTGGGAGTCAAGGGAACAGCCCTCTCCTGGATCAGGTCTTCTTTAACTGCACATTATTACATTATTAGCTTGTTGATTGTAAATGGGAGGGGGGGTTAGGAAAAACTAGTTCAAGCTTTTGCTACCTCTCGGTTGGATTATTATAACGCCTTACTGTCTGGATGTTCCAGTGTAATAAACAAGCTCCAGTTAGTTCAAAATGCAGCAGCAAGAATCCTTACTAGAAGATATGGCCCCATAACCCCCATCTTATTGACATTTGCATTGGTTCCCAATCAAATTTTGCATTGATTATGCAAAGTTTTTTTTTAGTTGAACTACTATTCACCTATAAAGTGAACTTCTGGTTCTTTATGACCTGCCATGCCTATGTAGATCAAAAGGCGCTGGCTATGTTGGCATCTCATATAGTGAAGGCTACATCAGGGGCAGAGCCTTTTCTTGTGTTTTCAACCTCGACTGAAACGATCTTTTGAGTCAAGCCTTTTGTTAAGGTGGTGGGAGGTTTAAATTAGGTAAAGGAGTAGATCTGGATCTATGGATGCTGTCGTATGTTCACTTAAGTCTGTTGACTGTAAAGTGGCTGGCTGCTTTATGTTCCAGGGCTCCCTCATGTCTCTTACCTTCTGGCTCCCCCTTTGTTATGCTGTCCCTTTCAGTTATGCTGCTTGCGCTCTGTAAAATGTATTCTGTTCTCCATTAGGTGACACCTGACATACTTGGCAACCTGTTTTGGTGTGGGTTCCCCCTGTCGAGTTGCATGCCAGTGATACTGGCCTCTTCTGCTCTTTAGACCTGCCTGATCCTAATTCCCTACTTTTGGCTGGAGTATCATCACATTGCTCCTGTGGAGGATAAATAATGCATTTTATTTATAAGTGCCTTTCAAGGTACCCAAGGATACTGAACAAACAATAAAAAGCAAAACAATAAGATAATGAGATCAATAATGTTATTAAAAATAAGAGAAAAGGCCAAGCTAAAGATGTCTTTAGCTGTTTTTTTTTTTTTTTAAAGTGGACAGTTGAGCACAACGCTAGTGGCAGGTCACAGCTTGGGGCCATTAACACCGAAAGCCCCATCAGCCATAGAGCAGAGCCGAGAGTAAGAGACTGCTAATAGGTGGACATCTGTGGAGTGAAGATTTAGAGGTAGCTGATATGGCATTAGATTTGATCAATAGGGAGGGGCCAGGTTATGTAGGGATTTGTAGACAAGTAGGATAATTTTGTACTGGATGTGGTATTTGACTGGGAGCCAGTGCAGGTTGTAGAGAATAGGAGTAATATGATCCCAGGGCCTGGTGTAAGTGAGTACCCTAGCAGCTGAGTTTTGGACATATTGCAGCCTATTTAGTCGCTTGGCTGGGATGCCATTGAGTAGGGCATTGCAGTAGTCCTGTCTTGAGGTGATAAAAGCATGTATAAGCATTTCAGCTGCAGATGGAGTTAAAGAGGGATGAAGTTTGGAGAGACTTTTCAGATGAAATAAAGCTGTTTTAGTAATATTTTTAATGTGTGAGTCAAAAGAGAGAGTAGAGTCCAGAATAACACCCAGATTTCTTACTTCAACAGTAGTGAAGGTGAAATAACCAGGAATAGATAGCTGTGAGTGCTCCAGTTTTTTCAAGATAGAAGGGGTGGAAATGAGGATGGCTTCTGTTTTGTCTTGATTTAATTTAAGAAAGTTCTGCACCATCCAATTGTTAACTGCATTTAGACAGTTGACAAGATTGGACGGAGGAAATGTGGGTGAGAGGGTTTGTTTTGAATATAAATTTGGGTGTCATCTGCATAACAGTGAAAGTTGAGCCCATAATACTGTATTATGTGGCCAAGAGGGAGGATGTATATTTGAAATAATAAGGGTCCCAGGACAGAGCCCTGGGGGACACCATGAAGGAGGGGTGATTTAGGGGATCTAAAGTTTCCAATTGAGACAAACTGTTCTCTCATAGTAAGATAAGATTTAAGCCAAGCACCAGTGATGCCAAGCAGAGTTTCTAAGCGGCTCAATAAAAGATAGTGAGATGATCTGCTTCTAATTACAACCGCATGTTCCTGACCAACACACTCCTCATAAATAACCAGTACTTTTATTGAATCTTTCAAGTATCACTCCTCACATTCCATTCATGATGATATGGAGTGTTTTGTTTGTATGCAGACTTTTCTAATTAATTCTGTCTCCTGATAGGTCGACTTTGATGTTGGTTTCCCCTTTTGGATGTGTCTGCTATGTTAAAAAAAAAAAAACCCTGCATGCACATTAAACTGCCTAACAAATTAGTAACTGACAACTTGGTTGAGTCTTTATTATCCCCTGCTGGCTGAAAGGCCCGAAGGAGGATTATGTCGTGGCGATTTCCATCTGTCTGTCCCGGGAAGGGTGCTCACCTTCTGAAATCAACTTCTCTCACAATTTTTTGGAGGAATTTCACAAAACTTGGCAGGATTCTTTGTTTAATGTCGGTAATACACATATTGTAATTTCGTTCAATTTAGTTGCATTTTACCAGAGTTATGGCCTCGTTGCCAGCGGGGGATGTTGTGCTCTCAGAGCGTTCTTGTTAACTTATTTGCTGTTTTAACATATTCAGTGTACAGGTAGTCATCGACTTATGACTGCATTTGGTTACGACTGACTGGTCGTAAACCAATCTGGTCGTAAGTCGACCTGTGTTAAATGAATGCAAGTATATTGTGATGTGTAATGATATTGTAATCGTCTTAAAGTCTTATTTTATCAACATTTCCTTATTTCATTACCTTGGCTTATTATTTGGTTTAAGTCAAACACTGCATACTACACTGCGTACAGTACAATTCGTTTAATATGTGCAAAACAAAAAAT
>JAPEKM010000023.1:27160233-27174195 GCA_027575975.1 Cathorops multiradiatus
TTAACTTGAACTTGAATGCTGATCTAACTTCCCTTCCCTTCCTTCTTTTCTCTCTTCCTTCCTCCTTCCTTGACCCAGATAGCACAAGGGTTAATACAGTGCAACAAGTTGAAATAAAAATTACATCTCTAAAACGAGAGAAAAAGAAAACAATAGACAAATAGCCACATCAACAAATGGGCAAACAATTATTTTCTTTTAGTACCTTGTCTTTGAAAGGACAACTCTTGAGTCAAACGTGCACTCAAGCTATAAGCTTGTTTCGCAGAGACAGGATTTTCGGGGACAGCTTAAGGACATCAAGCTCTAGAAGAAGCTTTTGAAACACTTCAAAAGTGTATTTAATTTTTGGTGGGTAACTCAAGTTCATGGCATAAATGATGCCCATCAGCAGGAGGCAGGCCTTTGCAACACTTCCACAGTTGTCAAGTACCTCAGTCCCTTCAACAACAATCGACACAGCGTTGGATGCAGCTTCTTCTTCGCTTGTGTGGAAGACACAGATCCTCAGGACTTGCTCAGCCTGGTCCTCTTGAGCTGCCTCTTTGCTGATATCCTGTAAAATATATGTGAGTCCATGTTCAGGTGCATAGTACAGCTTAATTTTTTCTTCAAGTTACGGTGTCAAAAATGTACCTTTTTTGTCATTATTATTACCTTTTATCTCATTATCATGACTACCATGGGGATTTCTTTTCATCTATTTTTTTTTCATTTGTGGAAATGGGTTTCCATATGTATTACATTTTTGTAATACAAAAAAAAAAAACAGAAATATGAATCATTTTTGAAAGTCAAATTCAGAAAATATTTGAAAAAAAATTGTTCAAAGGGACCAATAAAGGTTTCATTTTCAAAACTTGGAATTTTCTGACAATTATTTGATGGTTCAAGGAAGTTGTATTTAAAGGGGAAGTGAATAAGAGGTTATAATGTACTCAAGTGAACTTTGTGATCTGAAAATGTTTGAATTTACCTTGTAGTCCTTGATGAGTTCCCCTGAAGACTCCCCCAGGAATTCCATCAGGGCGCGAATAATGGCCTCCCGTCTCGCCTCAACGTGTCGCTGTTTTAACAGACAGAAGATACTTGTGTAGGAAGTACCATGTGAATTCACAAATCTATACGTTATCAACAGAAGCAACATCAAAATTCATACAAAACTATGATATCCTGGATCTGCGTTGGTTGTTTTTCTGAGGGCATTACTCTTAAGTGCTGTAGGTTAATCCACAAGTAACTGTATGCATTTGAAACTTTACTTCAGCCTTTCCCAAACTATGGGTTGGGACCCAAAGTGGGTTGCTGACCGATTTTGCTTGAGTTGCCAGTTAGCAGAGTGAAATGTCAATTTTGTCTCTCTCTCTCACTCCCTGTCTCTCTCTCTCTGTGTGTGCGCATGTGACAAAGAAAGATCAGGTTTGGGTCCCAGCAAATTTGTTATCGGTCTTGAGCCAAAAAGATTTTGGGAACCCCTGCTTTACCTGGCTGAGTGAATCCAGAAGTGGTCGTATTTTGGTCCCAGCTACTCCGCCTTTTTTGCTGAATATCTCCTGCATTTTTGGAGTGTAGAAGTCCAGATTAGTGAGAAAAGTTCTTTCCAAGGGAACCGTTGTGATTCTTTTGAATTCCTCCTTGATCTGAAAAAAAAAGGAGGTACGATTATGCTATTTACTTCTATCTTTTTAACAAACACTTTCTTAATGGATTTATAAATGCAACACAGACACTTGTTTTACCTGAGCTTCAGAGAAAAGAGCAGGCCATCTCTCCCGGAAATCTTGGATGGCGGGGCACTGCTTCACAACTTCCTGTCTTCGGAGGGAGAAAGATCTTTCCATTTTCTCAGAGATTATCTTCTCATTGTTTTTCTTCTTAATTTCTTGCAGCATGTCTACCCTCTCCTTCTCTAAAGTGGCTTCTGTGTCCCCAATTGGCAGTGGAGGCAGGTAGTTTACCTCTGCTTTCTTGGGCTTTTTGATGCCTTTGCTTGAACCATTCTCATTTGACCTCTGTCTTTTCAGCGAGTTCACTTCCAGCTCTGGACAGGTAAGTAGACGGCCTCTCAATTTTGCACGGTAATTCCCCATTTTCCATTTCATCCTCTGCTGCCACCCATAAAGGCCATTAAAGGACCCTGGTTCCCTGAGACATGGGAACTTTTCGATTAAGGCTTCGGCCACTGTCAAAATTTGAATCCCTGTGGGGTATGCTGTGTAACCAAAAACCACCTCTGCAAGCTTCTCCAGTATGCTGCTTGTCAAACTTGGGTTGTTGAGCAGGGCACCATCCTTCAGGAATGCTTGGTTTCCAGCCTGCAAATGTTGTTCTACATCAAAGGAAAATGTTGGTATTTCAAATCTGGCTGGCCATGGTTGAGAGCGTCGGGAAGTTCTACTTTCATCAGGGGAGGAGAGAATGATGGTGTCTGATGATGAGTGGGTGGAGATAGTATCAGAGGATTCTCGTGATGGAGGCGAGTCAAACTCCATTTCTTCCACTGAACTGAGAGTGAGGACAACTGGATTTGCCTGCACAACTTTTAATGTTGCCTTATCCTCCACATCTCCAATGCTGGTTAGAGTGAAAAACTGACCATTGAAATCCATGTCCTGGTAAAGCAGAGAAAAATCCCCAGGAATATCAAAAGAATCTCTGATAGCACAAATAAGGTCTGTGAGGCTGCCTGGTATGCCTGCAGGTAGAATGAGTTTGCGAATATCGTTGTCTCCAAAAATGATGCGGAGCTTTGCTGGGGTGTCCACCCTGGCAGAGAAAGCTGCATCAGAAACACAAAAATTGTTTGTTAATCTTTACAGGCATTCATTCTGATGTGAAGGCAACTACACAGTGTGCTGATGTTAGCCTAACTCATAAGAATATGATCATTATCTGCAGTTTTTCATTTAAGTCCAGAAAAAAAGTCCTCATTTTTCACCAGAAATAAATGCTGGTTGTTACAAATATGATTAGACGTGATGAATAATCTGTGCAGCACCTAAGACTGTCGACTTGAAAACCCCTGTGAATGCATCTGTGGATGGAGACAGGATAGGGGTATTTAATGTCTAGACAAAAATATAGCTCAAACTCGAATTTCAACAAACATCCTGCATTTGTGACCACTAATAAGGGAGGCAAATGTGGTGCTTTAAGGTTACAAGACGTCTTCCTGCCAAAGTGTATGCCGCCAAAGGATAAAAATCTGGAAGATCCTTTTGTTCAATTACTTGTTCATTGCTTGTGTTCTCCAACTCATAACTTCTAAGGTGCTCATTGTACCATGCCATTTTTAGTCTGATGACAAACACTAGTTTGTTATGAACTATCATAATTTGCAGCACCTCTGCAAAGTCTGGCAACCCAGCAGTAGAACCATGGCACACCACCATTCCAGCAGCATAGGTTGTCCCTGAACAGTTCACAGAGTTGGCAATATGTACTCTTGTGACACCTGGAAATCTGCACTTCAATGCGTCTTTAATGTCATCCTTCAGAACATCCAAAGACACCTCTGTTGTTTTTGTAACCGAGAGTGATGGTTGAACTGCATTCGATTTGTGGAGATGGTTTGCAATCATGAGCTGGTGCTTGTTTGCAAGAGAAAGCAAGATGTTCTTGAAACATCCTGTGTGTCTGACAACTCTCTTGAAGAAGCTGTGTTTTGCTTCGAATCTCATGGTCCACAGAGCAGCTACAGGACCAAATTCTCGGATAAGCTGGGGATAGTGTTCAAGAAAATGATGCTTAGGGATGAGCTTCTGTTGAGGAAAAGCTTCAAGAAGTCTGCTGCGATGTTCAGATATTAAACTATCAAGATAGCAAATGCTTTCCTCTGTATGACTTGGTGAAATAACAAGCTCCACAATGCTTTTCAATGTCATTAGCACCTGCCACGCAGGCTCATCTTCAGGTACTTTCAAACCTATCATCAGAGGCAGCAGACGTAGCAGGCACCAATTTTCATGAGCATTGCCTCCCACCGATTTACGGTTTGAAAAGTTGCCGGGGACAAGATGAGGGCGATTTGTCTTATCACTCCACTTGTAAGGGAACTGATGGATGACATCATTTAGTTCAATGAGAGAAAAATACTTCTTCTTGATGAGGACATCAAAAGACAATGCCAATTCCAATGGAATGATGCCTTCAAGAAGGTCATGTAAAACATCTGGAGGGTACCCAGATGTAACATGAAAGTGCTCAAGCTTTTCAGACAGTGCACATTGTTTTTTTACACCATAGCACGGGGAAGCACTGGACAAAGCAGTCTGAACATGTACTGCATGTTGCTCCTCAGTTCTCTGTTGAAAAAAAAACAGATCTGACCTCTCTTGACTGATACTCAGACCGCTCAGCAAGACAAAAACGGCAAGCATAAGAAGAAGAAAAGCTTTCAACAAAGCCTGCAACTGAGTGAGCTCCTAGGTTGTCTGCTACCACACACATAACAGTTCCTTTGACAACTTTTCCCAGACCTGGAACAAATAAGCCATCTCTTTCTAAAGTCCTCAGATCCACTAGCAATGGCTCTAACACTTTCTGGTATCCAAATGTCTTGGTGTCCACTGCCTTACACAAAATGGCTAAATTAATGGATGTTAATGCTGATTGAGACAGTGCTGGAATGTTTCCCAAGATCCAATACACAGCTGTGACTTTGTGTTTTTTCCTTGAAGTTCCCAAAGGATTGCACACCTCAAAGTCATCAATGTACAGGATAAGAGTAAGTCTGTCCTCTTCAGAGAAAAAATCATTCTTCTGGAAGTTGGATCCATCATGAAAAGATTGGTACTGTAAGGCTGTTGCCAATTTTCTTTCAGTATCCAATAGTTTTTCTTGATTGCGTTTGTTGTTCAGAACCTGTGATAGAGATTGCAATATTGGCACATACTGGAATGTTTTGCTCACTTTTTCATCGAGTATATACTCTTTTGGTTCCACAACTAAAAAATGTTCCTTCATGAACTCTCTTCTCTTGTAAGATGTTGAAAAGGGACCATCGCTTGCCAAAGCTGAGCTTATTGGGTGTGCCTCGCTGAGAATTTTCACCAAATCAGAGATTACAGCTGTGTCCAACTTACAGCTATGGGTCCTTAGAGTAGACTCGATCAACTCTCTTATAACAGGAACTGATGCTGTGCATGATATGAATTGAAGCTCATTAACAATTTCATCAATGCACTTGTTTGACACATTAAAGGTGCTCTCTAACTTTAGAAAAAGGCTGCCAAACTTCTCCTTTATGATCTGAGATAGATCCTTGTCTTCCACAATCACAGGTTGAGGATCCTCCTCCTTAGTGTCAAACAATGGCTCATCCTGAGCAACAATTGGATCCGAGTATTTTTTCAATACTTCATCTTTGAAGTCTTCAAGGCTATGTGAAGAATGTTTCCTATGTCTGTGTGAGGCGAAGGTTGAATATATGTTTGAGCTGAAGGTGCAGTTTTTGAATACACATGCAACTACTTCAAATCTCCTCAAATGGCTTCCAAGATGTTCAAAATATTGCTTCTCTGAATCAAAACAAGCGGAACTGCACAGGGCACAACTAAAAGATAGAATTTCTTTTGATGTCACTGCCTCGGGGTGCTGCCTGGATAAATGGATATTAAGGGCATTGAACGTCTTAAATGAACAAGGGCAATCCTTATAAAGGCAAGGCACTGTCTGGCCACGGCTAACCATTCCATGTCTTAGTCTGTAGTGTTTCAACAGTTCTGTCCGTGCATCAGCCTCGAATCTACATGTTTTACAAGACCATTTCATCTTTTTTGAATCTGGAAAATACAGACAAAAATAAATCAAACGTCATCTGAACTAGATTTTCCTATCAGTATAAAAGTCAAGTATACATTACATTTTATGCAGCGTAACACATAACTTCAAAATTCTTTATTTCATTTTAATTTGGAATAGTATGTATGTTCTGTGATGATGGTAAACTTATGAAGTGTGAAGCACCATTTTTTTTATTTATTTTTTTTTATTTTAATCTGAATAGCCAGATGGCTTTGCTTGTGGTACTGCTCGCTGTAGTTGCTGCTTGAGAGGGCACTGTGTCAACAGAAAGTTGTTGCTTTGGGCTTAAGGACAAAAAAAAAAACAAAATAATATGTAAAAACTACAGAATCATGTAACCAAAATAAACTGTACCACTGTCGAACCAACGTATTTTTGATAATATGCTGTCAAAATATTTTAAAATATCACTCTGATCTATTAAAAATTACACATCTTTAATACAGAATCATTTCCACATATGTTAAAACTTGGTCTAGATTCACAACATTGAGAGAGAGCTATGTCATATGTATCAAGAATAATGCAGTATCAAATTGTAAACAGTGTAAACGGAATCAGAATAGAGAACAATGAGGCTTCAGATCAAATTGTGAGCAAAACGAGGGAATTAGAAATAAAGTCCTCCAAATAAGGTGATTGTCCTTAGGAAGCATGTGGAAGCAAATTATTACAGCAAATGTTTTTTGAAAAAAAATATATATTTTTTTCAAATTCCCACAAATTAATCTCAATTTCAGATACTTAAGGCTAATCAGTAGCTCTAGAACAACTCAAAAAGATGGAAAAGGCATCATTTCACCATCAGGCTACAGAAACAAGGAATTATTTTGAGCTGAGAGCTAGCTAGCTAATCGATTCCACAACACTCAAAGAAAGACTTCAAGTTGCAGACATGCAAACCAGAGAGAAACCTGGAGCTTTCTAGCGTCAGCGAGCAAAATGAAAAGACTGAATGATAGCAGGCTAACGATAGCTAGCCTGCTATCAGAGTCGATGCATTTAATAGATGATGGATAGCTAAGCTAACGGTAATACTGTCGGAAAATGAATCGTTACTCTGTATGATTCATCACTGGTTCACACATACTGGTGCAAAAATGACACATTTTACGTGCATTTCGCGGTCACACACGTTTTGTTTTTTTCTCTGGTACAACCCATGGATGAATTATGGTCCCTACAGAGTGTCACGTTTCTGTGACAACTGACCGAGAAAGACGTGTGGCAGTCATGTTTACATGAGCTCAAACTTGCGGCGTATGCTGAGCAGTTGGAGCGGCGTGGTCTCGGTGTGGTTACAGTCGAACTAGCGGTCCGTTTATGTGGTCTGAATGACTTACCTTCAAGATGACTTAGCCGCTCCTGCCTCCATTAGACTTGACCGCCGCTGTCGTCTTTTAGTTGTGTTTTGGCGGACAACTAGGCGCATGCATCCTGTATGCCCGTCACAAGGCGCATGCGCGAATTCAAAACACGCAACTTTATTTTTTATTTACTTGGTATTTCTAAGTTCATGTGCAATGACTATGAAACCTTTGAATATTATGTGAAAATACAGAATAAAAGTTACTCTCCCCACACAGTTTATTTATTACATGAATGGCATATATAGTTTTACTTGAATAAGTCCAGTTCTCACTGATACTTACAATTAGAAAATAAAAATTGTGACAGTTAACCTAATAAAGATTACTACACCACAAAATCATTTTTTTTTCAGTGTGTGGGGCAACAACGATAACCACTACACTGAAAAAAATAAACATTGGCTCAAATTAAAAAAAATTGAGGTAATCGATCACACCTAATATTGTAGTTTGATACAACACGACCTTGCTGTCAGTTTACATTCTAGTAAAGTAAAAAAAAAATTAGATTAAGCCATAAACATAAGAAAATTTAGTTTAATTGAGCAAAGTTTTTCTTCATTCACTAAAATGAAAACAAATACATTAAATGAACAGCTTTGTTTCAGTTTTTTCAGTGTGTCTTGTGTTATGAGGCGGTGTCGGTTGTCGAAGAGTACAATCTACGCCGGCATTTTCACACCAAACACGGTGCCAAGTACGGCAAAATTAGCCTTCAAGAAAAGCAACAAATTGCACAAGGTTTAAAAGACAAACTGCTGTTGCAACAGAATGTGTTCACGAAAGCCACAGCCAAAAACAATGCGGCAGTGAAAGCCAGCTTTGTTGTGGCTGAAGAAATCGCCCACGCTTCAAAGTCTTTTTCAGAGGGAGTGTTTTTGAAGCAGTGCATACTGAAGGTCTGTGAGCAGGTGTGTTTTGATCAATGTTAATATTAAAACTTGTTTGATAGTTTTTATTCACTTGAGTAGTTTGATTTTTGACTGATGGAGTTATGTAGGTTTTATAACCTGACAAATTAAAATGATTATTATAACAGAGTAACAAGCACACATTTTTTCTACATAACTGCAATGTTTTAACTTGAATAAGTAATAAATTCAGAGATGTTTAACATCAAGGAGTAGTTACATTTATTTTACATTTGGTTACATTTAGTTACTTTTATAAGTTACATCTGGCCCTTTGAGGACAGCCATTATGCCAACATGGCCCTCGGTGAAAATGGGTTTGACACCCCTGCCTTAACTGATTGATCTAACACTTTACAAAATATTGTGTAACACAAAAACAAATATCAAAACAGACAATAATTCACATTGACAATTTATTGCTTGTTTGTCCCATTTAACATGTAAAATGACCCAAACGAGCCATTCACTTCACAACATCAACTATCAATACAGTATTTATACAAAATCAACACAACTACTCTATAAAATAAAAATGTAATTAAAATATATTTTAAAGCAAATAATTTAACAATCAAAATATTAGCTAATTAAATGCTAAAAATAGCAATACAAAATGAAATAAATACAATTTTACAAAAAAAAAAAAAAAGGTATCCACTGATTGTTGCTAGCTTTGCCAGATCTTAGGCTTCACTAGTGCCTGGCTTTTCATCTTCGGGTTTGTTGGTTGAAGATGCAACTTGCAGCGTTTCAGCATCAACTGTACACTCGCAGACAGATTCTACTTGGTATTGTTGAAAGTTTACGGACTTCAAATCCGATCCACTTTGGGAAACAGATTCTGTTTCACCAAATTCAAAATCTATAAAATAGAAATGTAAAGTCACTTACTTAACATTTTTACTTTATTTTGAAATGTATTTATCATGAAACCACCATCAGGAATAATATAGGACATCAGATCATATCTACATTACTTAATATTCTGTTCATTTACCTTGAAACTCTGCAGTCATGAAACCCATCTGCTCTTTCAAATATTTGTTTTCTTTGGTCAATTTTACAAATTATTTTTTTAAATAGTGGATAGTTTGAAGTTGGGTGTCGATCTGGGTTTTCATTTTGGTAAACAGTTCTCTTACGCATGGTACGGTGTCATTTAGTGACCAGAAATTAAACTTCTCTGGCTCCTCACATTGTCACCTTGCAACTGTCAACACACAAACAAATTTTAATGTACTTTAAATTTTACATTAATATAAAAACATGAATCATTACAAACATTAAGTATACTATACAGATCCTTAAATGTTACTTAAGACTTTACATATGCTTACAGCCAGCAATGTGAGTTTATCACAAATATTTTCAAGTTCTTGCATCTCAGCAGTCATTTCAGCTGGCGATTGATAAGAAGCCATTCTAAAAAGAACATATGACAAATCAACCTAATGATCCACAAGACACAAAGTATAACCTAAAAGGTTTCAAGCAGAAAAACATGTCACTTACTCCTCAAAATACAACACAACAAAATGGCTCAAATTGATAACATTTTGAACATAAAGCCAATGCTACACTAAGCTCTACTTTCAAATAAAGTTGAAATGCGTTAATCCAAATGCTTTATCACCCCCCTTCAATTTGCTACCTATTCACATGTCCTGTGTTACACAGATTACTTTCCATTAACTACTCTACTTAATGCCCAAAATTAATTAAAATTAACAAAACCATGAATTTAATAATTTAAATAAAATTAATCTAATCATTTGTAACCAGTGACTTGCCCAACACACTTCCCACCAACTACTTCTTGTTTCACACAAATGCCGCTTATTGTACATTAATATGGCTTCATTTACCAATCTCAGTTACAAGGAACAGCCTAGTAATTTGCTGTATCCATCTCATTTATCAAATGGTTGATTGCATAAAATGCCACTACTCCCAGCCCAGACCTGTATTCAAGACACTTCTCCCTCCCTTTACACACACACACACACACACACACACACACACACTTGCAAGTGGAACTTAATTTTAGATACTAAAATTGCGACAAGTGTCTTCTTCAGAGCCTAAACACTGACTAATTCCCAAGTCCCTATAACAAAGAGAAGGTTCAGGCAATCAAGTAGAACTAAGTGCCAGGTGCTTAGACTCCACCTATCAGTCAATTAGTGGTGCACCATGTCACACATAAAAACATCATACACACATCAAGTTAAAACCAATTATACTACTTGTGAGGACTACAATAATCACTTCATAAGGGCTACAAAAAACAGTTCACCTTAAAATATTCAGTTAAACTTAGAAGAGAATAGCAAATACGCATTACATATAGGTCAAACTATATCTCCCTCTTGTGGCCATTTAATAAATATAAACTGTGTACTATGTTTTTGAGTGTTCGATTAAAACGTTCCACTAAGCCATCAGTTTATGGGTGATGGACACTGGTGCGGATAGGCTTAATTCCCAGTAACCCATACAATTCGCACAGCATGCATGACAAATATATAGTGCCTTGGTCTGTCAGGATTTCTTTTGGAATCCTGACCCAGGAGATAATACAGAAGAGTGCTTCCGCAATACTGTGTGCTGAGATATTGTGGAGAGAAACTGCTTCCAGATATTGCGTTGTATAGTCCACCAGAACTAAAAGTGATATCCCCATGCTGACCGAGCTAATGGCCTGACAAGATCCATCCCAATTCTTTCAAAAGGATCACGATCAAAGGTAAAGGGCGCAGAGGTGCTTTTGGAGCGGCCGCGGGATTAACTAATTGGCATTCGCAGCATGCCGCACACCACCGAAGGACATCCCCACAAATTCCTGGCCAATAGAACCGGGTCATTATTCGGGCTAGTGTTTTGTCCTGTCGTAAGTGTCCAGCCATGGGATTAAAGTGAGCTGCTTGGAATATGACTTCCCAGCGGCTCTTTGGGATTAATAACTGTGTTATCCTTTCGCCCGTTTGAGTGTCCTGCATCACTCGGTATAACCTATCCTTAATAATAGAAAAGTAGGGGAAGGCTGGCATCACATTTGGCTGGAGAATTTGACCATCGATTGCTCTCACTTGGTTAAATGCATGCTGCAGAGTCTCATCTCGTGACTGCTCTAGCAGGAAATCCTCAAAGGAATCCCCGAGAGAGGGAAAGGTGGGGTGCTCCTCGCTCCACGTATCACCCTGACACGGTGCTGATGTAGACGGCTCTGTGACAGTTTTTCACGCCAATGCTAGTCCGGGGTCTTCCCAAGACGTATTACTGCAGGACCCACTTCTCACTGTGTGTTTCATTAGCTCCTTAAATCTTGGCCAGTCAGTCCCCAAAATCAGCGAGTGGGTGAGATGAGGGTTAACTGCCGCCTTTACATTATGCTTTTCTCCCCAAAATAGAATGTGGACAGACATTAAAGGGTAGTTGTGAACATCCCTGTGCGCACACAACACCTTCACTACTCGTGCTTTCCCCAATGCCTCACCTTGCATCAGGCTTTGATGAATTAGATTCTGGCTGTAACCAGACCTTACCAAGGCCTGGTATGTATCCCCTTGGACACTTACCAGTATACGATACACTCCGGCCTGATCGAGGGCGGTTTCTGGCGCGTCGGGGACCTGGACCACTGTGCCCACCTCCATCGTGGAGCACTGATTTTAGAGATGTCCCGGCTCCCCGCAGTGCCAGCACACCGACCCAGGCTCTCCCTCTGCACTGGTGTTAGACAAGGAAGGGGAAAACAGGAGGACACCACGGATGTGTTGGGCTGGCTGGGGGGTGGCCCCCGCCAACACGGTGGGGGAATGGGGTGAGGACAGGAAGCAGAGGGGAAGAGAGAGAGAGAGAGGCAAGAGAAGAAGCATGTCTTCTTGCCGTTGGAACTGCCGCCTTGTGGTCCTCTGCCAGCTCGATGGCTTGATCCAGTGACGCCAGGTGATGACACTGGACCCACTCCACCATTCCTTCCAGAAGTCACGCAATGAACTGTTGCAGTGTCACCAGGTTGATAATTCCCTCTGCGTCATGGTCGTTTGCCCTCAGTCACCGCGGGCAGACATCCTGGAGTTGTTGGCCAGATGCAAATGGCAGGCCAACCTCCTCCAAGCGCAGTGAGTGGAAATGCTGCCACTGTTGCTCCGGGGAGCGGATGACACGATGGAGGATGGCTTTTCTGAGGTCCACATATACGAGCTGGTTGTCGGCGAGGAGCTGCAGTGTGGCAAGCTGTGCCTCGCCGGTCAGCAGGGGAAGAAGCCGCGCTACTCGACCGGCCAGCCCCATGCCTCCGCTGCTTGCTCAAAGAGCGCAAAGAAGGCTTCTGGATAGTTGTGCGTACCCATCTTTGTTAGGGTGAGGTGGGGAGGGTCTGCTCCAGTGGCAGTCGTCATCTTGTTGGGCTAGCATCAAGGCTTTGAGCTGTTGTTCCTGCTCCTTTCGGAGGGCGATTTAGCGCTTGATGCTGGGTTTGCTGGGCCATGGCGAGGGCATGGATGAGATCTTTAAAGGGTGAGGACTCCATAAGGTTGTTCCCTTCTGCACTCCTTGGTTTTGGCACCACTGTAGCAACTGCCCGGATGTGGGTGGAGCACAGAAGTATGGCAGGCTGTTATTCGCATCAAGTTCAATTTATTTGGCTTTTCAGCAAAAATCTTTGCATTTGGGACATACTCAGACACACACACACTGTCATGTTTTGGTCCCACTCTCCCTTCATCTACTTCTCTCACTCCTTTTATGGCGCACAGTCACTGCAAGAAACACACATTAATTGACAACAGGTGTAGCGATTTGACCACTCACCTTCCCCGACTCTGCCCTCCATTCACAAACTGAAGCTTGGCCATGCCCCCGCTGCGCCACACACCTTTAAGATTTATTACTTGGAATATCAGAGGCATAGGTAATCCTGTCAAGAGATCTAAGGTTTTTACACACTTGAAATAGTTAAACTCCGATATAGTATTTTTACAAAAGGCTCCCCTTCAGATTAAAGATCATAGGTTGCATTGCTCTTGGGTAAGTCAGGTCTTCCACTCTAATTAAAAAACAAGGGGTGTTGCCATTTTAATTAGCAATAGAGCTCAGTTTTCATCCACTAATGTTACTGCTAATGTGAATGGCAGATACCTTATAGATGCTGGTACACTAATGCAAAAAAAAAAAGTTTTTTTGGTAAATGTTTAAACCTCTAATTTTGATGTTGATTTTGTTAATAGATTACTGAGCAACCTCCCCTTATTAGATACACACCTATTGGTTTTTTTATCCCATTTTGGACTGGTCTAATCCTCATAATCTCCCTCAATCTGCTATGTCTAAAACATTTTCTGACTTTATGAGCCAGAATGGGCTTATTGACCCATGGAGATCTCATAACCCTTCTTCTAAGTGTTTTTCTTTTTTCTCCCAGATGCATCATTCTTATTCAAGGATAGATCATTTCTTTATAGATGGTACTCTTGATCCTTATGTTGTTTCCTCTGACTATTTGGGAATTTTAATATCTGACCATGCGCTGCTATGTGTAGATATTAATTTGTCTACCTATACACGTAGTCCACCACTTTTGGAGATTTAACACACTCCTTTTAACCGGCAAAGATTTTTGCAACTTCATTTCAACTTCTATTGATGACTTCCTTTGTTTCAATCTGACTCCATTTCTTATTCACTGTTATGGGAGACACTTAAACAGGGGCGGTCTTAACATAGAGGCATAGGTAGGCGGCTGCTTGGGGCCCCTCACCAGTGGTCATAGTAGGGGGGCCCCCAACCAACCTCAAAAAAAAAAGCCCCTTATCATGATTCATGAACACTTCAAAAGTATGGTACATTTTACTAATATTCCTAAGAAATAC
>JAPEKM010000023.1:27581842-27594158 GCA_027575975.1 Cathorops multiradiatus
TCTCTCTCTCTGGGTACTCTCACTCGCTTTCTCTGGGTTCTCTCTCTCTCTCTCTGGGTTCTCCCTCTCTCTCACTCACACTCTCTGGGTTCTCTCTCTCTCTCTCTGGGTACTCTCTCTCTGGGTACTCTCTCTCTGGGTACTCTCTCTCTGGGTTCTCTCTCTCTGGGTACTCTCACTCGCTTTCTCTGGGTTCTCTCTCTCTCTCTCTCTCTCTCTGTGGGTTCTCCCTCTCTCTCACTCACACTCTCTGGGTTCTCTCTCGTGCGCTGTGTGTGTGAGAGTGAGGTCCTCCTGCTTGTTTCCACACTTCATTGTGTTCACGCTGCACACAAGTGACTCCAGTCTCATTTCTTTCTCATTATCTGACTCCAGGGCAAAAAGGACAATATTCTGGTTCTCCTAATCTAAACTAATCTCCCGTTTACATCCAGCCCACCTCACACTCTATGGGGTTTTTGTCGTCTGTGATGGGACAAGAACATGACGTGTTCGACCACCACTCATTCGAAACATCGTTGTAAGAGGCGGGTCACGAATTCGTCAGTCATAGCAATTGGGATGGAGGAACACTGGGCGAGAACATGCGCACGTTTCTGAAGTGCTCGACAGACCTGGTTGCGTTTCATCCCAGATGCCATGTTGCTGTTCTTCGGTGATGCATCACACTGAGACCTGCTCATCAGATCCGGGTCCTGATGCTGCAGCTGTGTGTTCTGTGATGAAATCGGATCACAGTCGGGTTGTAGTCTGATCCTGGGATAAAACGCCACTGTGGTCTGCGTGTGTGAGTGAGCGAGCGAGCGAGCAGTCAGACTGCTGAAAAACCCAGCTGAGATGCAGGTTCCGAATGCACCATATGATGCTCGAATAATATCAGGACATCCCGCATGTTTGGATCGGATGCACTGGTTTACATGACCTGTATCAGAGTCTCGATCTCATCCTGTTCGCACGGAAAGCGTACGAGTGTGAACAGATCACGTGGATTATGATCGTTAAGTCTGATTCAGGCCACCTGATGGGTCTGATTCCGTGCAGTCGATATCAGTCATGTATTGGAATTCATGCGACTTTTCCGTCACTCTTGACGTTCGTTCGTCACACTTCTTTTCCCGTAGTGCTGCTGACCGATGGAGTTAAAAGTAGCTCTTGGATGTGGATGAAATCTGTTTCAGTGAAGCCTCGTGTCATGATCTTGCAACTCCTGGCTCGGACTCCTTGTCCGCACACACGCCTCTCTCACAGAAAGTAGGAGCTCTGATTAACAGTCCGACTCCATCTCCCAGGGCTCGAAATTCGCGGTGGTCCGGTCGCCCGAGGCGACTTGTCATTTGACGGCTAATTCCTGTCACTAGGCAGCCCGGCTGGCGAGTTGAAAATAAAAAAATGTATATGAAGTGAAGATTCAGACTAGGGCTGTGCGATATATCAAATATAATCGATATATCTATGAAAATTCTGAGATGTATATAATTATATCGTAACTATCGAGTATTTTAAGGTCATCTGCCGACTTGCGTTTGTTTAAAACCTTTTCTGGTGGTTTTCTCCCTGTCCTTCAGGCAGTAACGTGAGAGGCTGCCTGGGGGGGAAAAAAAAAACAATGTCACGCACTCGCCAACCAATCCCAGGCGACATCTAGGTGCTGAAAGGAACATGTTGCCAGATTGGGCTGTTTCCCGCCCAATTGGGCAATTTTAAGTGCATTTTGGCAGATTTTGAACATATTTTGGGCTGGAAAACATCAGCAGTATCTGGCAACACAGCGCTGACTCTGTTCATGCAATCACTAGTGCTGAATAGGCTACCGTGTAAGCTTTGTCAATTTCAGCGACAAATTAAAAACGGAAGCGAACGAATGGGTTCCTAAGAGAACGAGTAAGGGGTCAGTCATCCAGCATTTTTTTTTGGAGATCATGAGGAGGATGTGGAACAGCAAATGCCAGTTTGTAAAGTGTGCAAAAAAAAAAAGGTTCAAAATACTCGGTCTTGAAATAAATGCACATTAGTCATGAACAATGGTAACTACTGTGTTATTCTTGACGGAAGTAAAATTCATACATGAACAAATTTTGGCGAGTTGATTTTCTTTTTGGCGAGTTACTTTGGAAGGGAACTAGTCCGGCTGGCTGGTGGGGAAAAAAAATATGAATTTCGAGCCCTGTTATGAAGTTTACAGGTTTACCTCTGATATTTGTCTAGATTTTATGTTTCTTGGGTAAACCGGGATCCATGTAAACATCTACAAGCTTGTCTTCACACACAAATACCTTACTTGTTTGATAATTTTCAAATTTAATAGAAAGAAGTCCAGACAGCAACTTGACTTGCTTTCAAGGAACGTGGTGGCAGATGTGGCTCAGCTGAAATCCTTTGTTCTGCAACTGGGACCTCTCGGTGCAGAAGCTCATGTCCCCCAACAGAGCTCTGCTTGTAGCCCAGTAATCCTTCCCTCCTATTCCTCATATCAGAGGTTTATTCCCAGGTTGAAATTGACTCCGGAAGCTGAACTGCCGTATTCAAATCTAGCCTCATGAGCCAAAGGAGTCTGACTTTTTCCAGAGACTCTAAACCAGCCAGTATCTAAACCGTGGCTCACCGAGTGGGATCAGACGGTAACGTTGAACCCCCAATACTGAATGCACTCTTTCATGGAATTCACGATGCCACAGTGCAACGATTTTATTAAGAGCTGTAAAGGAGGCGTTGGACTGACTCGGCCAGACCTCGGCCCTGTGGAGCATGTTTTCGCTAATGACTGATCTTGAGCAGGGCAGCCTGGGCCACATGCTTACCATTGATATTTGCATGGCGTCACTAGTTATCTCATCGCAGGAAGCTCGGTGTCTAGATGCGCACTGGCTGAGAATTGAATGCGAGTGATGGTTTAAGGATCACTAAAGCACGGGCAAATAAACAAGCCATCCATGGTCCGTTTAGCAATCAGTGATTCACGTAACTTGAAATTCAAGCAAATGAGAGGTAGAACTCTCAATCTATAACTAATGAAGTGAAATGTTCATGTAAAACATGCTATTTTTCATGATTATAGCATCTTTCAATTTTTTCATATATTAATACTTGATGTGTATGATTGTGTATTTGACATTTGCAAATTTTGTGTCATACAAATGTTGTACACCACGTATGCCATAATGCAACACTTCAATATGGCAGACTGTGATGAGGGTTTTTATAGAAGATTAAGAGAGGAGGCCAATGTTCTTTTCTACAAACATCCTTATATTTCGGGGAAGGGTCGTATAAAGCTCAAGCTAAGTTTATTTGTATCACGCTTTTAACAGCAGACGTTGTTGCAAAGCAGCATTACAGAAATTAGAATACATTTTATCCCTAATACATTTATTTATCCTTGCTGAGCAAGCCTGTGGCGACGGTGGCAAGGAAAATCTCCCTCAGACGACATGAAGAAACCTTGAGAGGAACCAGACTCAAAAGGGAACCCGTCCTCATTTGGGTGATAACAGATAGCGTGATTATAGATAGCTTGCTTCTGTAACCGTGTCCTATAGAGTCACAAAGTACAACTGTGTCACCAGGAAGGTCATTTATCATTTTCGCATGAAGTGTATTTTGTTGAAGTCATCAACTTTTCATTGATGTGGAGATGCCAGCATACACGACTTGGGTGTAGCAGCTACGGATTTGAAGCACAATTACGGTGCTACGTGTAGACAGGAAAATAATACGTTTTTCAACCGGTTTTGCCCAGGTATTGATCGACTCAACATATTTTCAGCGTACGGACTGTTTCACGTGTCATTGTTTACGCTGATTCGGATACTTCCAGGAATTTCCATATCCTTATGTTAGCTGCACTGTGATTAGCCGAGAGGTGACCTGATTCATGCTCTCGGCCAGTCATAGCACGTGTTCAATGCAGTGCTCAGAAATGCGCAGTAGTGATGTGTAGTCATCTTCCTGGAAGCAAACCGTCTTTGGTGGTCGTGTTCCTGAACAGAAACTTTTGATTTCTCTCACAAACTAGTGTCCGGTGTGAAGACAGTCATACAACGGAAGTACACTGGAGAAAGCAAAGTCAGCTACAGATAACAAATTACCCAAGTAACTTCAGCATGCTCAGTTTAATTAAATGTTATATGGATGGGCATCTTTCAGTATTGACTTTTTAAGTTAAGTCCAGTATTAGACTGGTGCACAGTTCAGGAAGTAAATACAGTATTTTTTTGTTATTGAAAGACCTATACATAAATCTTTGGCTTCTGTTGTTGATCATGACGAAACTACTGAAACACTACAGTATATTACAGTACAAGCTCGGTTATCTAAACCCCTTTTATCTGAACATCCTCTTAGTTAGCCAGACTTTTTCTCCAGAGAGTTTGGATACTTGTGCTTATACTGTACAGTAAACCCTGCATTTATTTTTCTCAAAGTAGCTCAAAATGGCCTAGATTGCATCTCTGCACTTCCCTGAAATTTGGTGTCTGGGGTCCTTGGTGGCCCCCCAGCCTAATAAGAAGCCTCACTTCGTTCCGCTTCGCCTCGCTGTGCTTGGAGATGCTACTCTTTCTCACGTGTCAATGTTGGCATCTCTAATTGATGGGGACTTGAGTACAAAACCGTTCATGACCCCTGTAAGTCCTAAAGTTATCATGGTGATTGTCGTCCTCAGCCATCTTAGCCAAACTATAAGTGTCCAGGGCCATCTTCCAAGTGTGTCTTTCAACTGTCAATATGGGGCCATCCACCACAGGAGTGAAGTGATGAGACTCCAGCCAGAAGTAGGGCATCAGGATGGATCAGGCAGGTCCAAAGAGCAAAAGAAGTTGGCATTACTGGTGTCTCCGAATCGACATGTAACTCGACAGAGAGAGGTTGCGGGGGGGGGGCAGGTCGTTAGGCATGCCTGATGTCACCTAATGGTAAAGAACAGTATACATTTTGCACTGAGTGCAAGCAGGGACTCTGGCAAGACTAACTATGACAGCGTAACTAAAAAGGAGAGCCAGAAGGTAACACAGGCATGAGCTGTGGGACATTAAACAGCTAGCTACTTCAGTCAACAAACCTGAGTGAACATGTGAGAAGGATGGGCAACAGCATCCAGACATCCCAGTTTACCAAAACACACTTTGCTTGCGGATCCTCTAGATCTACTCCTTTACCTAATAAAAAGCTATTAGCAAAAGGCTTGACTAAAAAGTTGTGTTCAGCCTCGACTTAAACACTGAGATTGTGTCCGAGTCCTGAACAGATAAAGCTCTTCTTTTCTCTGCCTCATGAGTTCTCATTTTTTTGAGGTGCAGCACAAAATGGAAGTCGGGCATCCATCAAAAAGGTCTACCACTTGTCATTACTGACTTGTTAGAACACGGTGTTCTAGTTGCTTCCAGCAGCTTTAAAACTTGCATGATAGGAATGACTTGCGTGACATGTTTTATTAATTCCTATCTAAATGTCTGGAAATGTAGTTATAACCATATAAAGGGTTTCTTTTTTAACAATTGGTACATTATTACAACTCTCATCTTAAGGCTTTCAAGCATAAAATTTAACAGGTTGCCACCAGCACCCCATGTTTTAATTGTGATATTGCACCTTAACCGAGTCTGCTTTATTCTGCACACTTATTTCTGCATTTATTCCAAAGTTTAATAGACACTGGTAAAGCACATGATATCATTGCAGTGGGGACCCACGTGGGGAGATGTTTGAAGGAAGAAATGGACCAATGCCTGGCTTCAGAGGGCGAGAAGGAATGAATATGGGAGCTCAGGACCGACCACCTATGGACATGAGGAGATTTGACTACCTGCCAGATATGGTGGGACGAAACATGGGTCTTCTTGACAGAGGAAGAGACTCTCCTCGAGACTTCTTCATGCCTGAAAATGAACTAGAGTTTAGAAGACGTTTTGAGATGGAGCAAAAGGCACCTGGTTATGTAGGGCAGGGTCGGCCTCCTGCCGATATGGGTGGCAGGGACATGCAAATTAGGAACATGCGGGGACCTGAAGATCAATTCATGGACATGAGGGAGAGGGACAGGTTTCGAATGGATATGCCTGGTTTCAACACGTCACCCATGGATATTAGGAGAAGGCTTGCTATGGAGTCTATGGAAAGAAATGATCATGGAAGAGAAAGAGAGCGGGCACAGATGGGCATGAATGACATTGATGGATTTAGTATGGATATGCCTCCCCGGGAAAGGTCAATAGACTTTGACAGACGAGGTTGCGCCCCTCCCTTGAGTCCCAGAGGAAGGTTTGAATCGGATATAGATTTTAGGAATCGGATGGGACCATCGGGTGTTTTTAGGGATCGCTCTCCTCAGATGTTTCGTGGTAGTGAAGGTATGAATCACAGGGGAAGACCTGATTTGCCTCTCGATAGGCAAGGCCCGGAAAAAGGCGTGCTTAAAGTCGGTGAACCAACTCTGAGGGACAGAGAATTTCCTGAACAAACTGAGAACAGGTCGGGGTTTAGAGGAGAAGATGGTAAATCCCTCTCGGAGGAGTGGTGCAGGCGAATGAATAGAAGTTCAACTTTATCCAGAGAGGTGAAGAAGCGATTTCCATCCGAGCTTGGTAAGGAAGGCGAATTAGGAGAACCATCACAGTTCAAAGATAGAGAGCGGCCATCGGTGGAGAGTCCAGCTAAGGATCGTGGCACTTTAGAGTTTTCTCGATCAGAAAGAGAGGGTCGTACAGTCCAAAAGTGGGACAATATCTCACCTGATGTTCCAGGCCGAGATCCATCTCACTCAGTCACTCAGAAACTACCACACTTACCACTGAATCCCAATCTAAATATCCCCAGCAAAGACAAAGAAGGTCAACACTGGTCAAGAGATGAAAAGCCCGACAACACCATACCATCAGGGGGAAGACACCCGTTCTTTCCAGAAAAGAGCCTGTCAATCAAAGAAGGCCATTTCTCAGTTGAGCAAGGAAGCTTCAAGGGAAAAGATGCGCCTCTTGATGAGGGCCAAAAGAAAGGGAATCTTTTGCCAAGAGATCCACAGAATAACAGAGAGGGAAGAAGAGACCAGGACTACGGAGACATTGATTACAGGACCAGTTCTGCGCAAAAATTTGACTATATCCTTGAGGATCTTCAAGGGCCTGAAAAGACCCTGAAAGCACCCAAATCGGCTCCACCTGAAAGATCAAATACCTCTGGTTCTCAGGTCAGTGTCTTTGTTTGTATTGTGTTGAAAATGGCATTCATTGTAGTGAAATGTACATTGCTGTAAATGTGGATGTCTGGAATGATCCGACTTTATGCAGCCATAATACACCTAAGATGACCTTACACTAACAAACAAGGGGCTGGTCCTCATGGACTAAATCATGGCTGGTGTTGGTTGGCTCTGATGCTGAACATGGAACCTCTTGCTGACATTACAGCAAACTCCTCTGTTTGACTTTCTCGTGCTATATAAGTTGAGCTAATTATCCATCCGTCTATCCATAATCCGTAACTGTGGGAAAGCTGGAGCCTATCCCAGCTAACTATGGGCGAGAGGCGGGGTATACCCTGGACAAGTTGCCAGATCATCACAGGGCTGACACAGAGAGACAAACACACATTCACACCAACGGTCAATTTAGAGCCACCAATTAACCTAACCTACATGTCTTTGGACTGTGGGGGAAACCGGAGCACCCGGCAGAAACCCACATGCAGACTCCACACAGAAAGGCCCCTGCCGGCCACTGGGCTTGAACCCAGAACCTTCTTGCTGTGAGGCAACAGTGCTGACCACTACACCACTGTGCCGTTGTTTATTATTACTACTACATTACATTCATGGCATTTAGCAGATGCTGTTATCCAGAGTGATGTACAATTTACCCAGAGCTGCCTGGGGAGCAGTTTGGGGTTATGTCAAGTTTATTTGTATAGCGCCTTTAACAGCAAACATTGTCGCAAAGCAGCTTTACAAGTTGAACGACTTAAAACATGAGCTAATTGTATCCCTAGTCTATCCCCAATGAGCAAGCCTGTGGCGACGGTGGCAAGGAAAAACTCCCTCAGGCAACATGAGGAAGAAACCTTGAGAGGAACTAGACTCAAAAGGGAACCCATCCTCATTTGGGAAACAACAGACAGCATGGCTATAATATTAACAGTTTTAACATGACAGTTTCATTGATGTTGTAACTCTTCATTGATGGAAGCAAATGCAAAACTGTTCATGACAACTGCAGTCCTAAAGTTATGTGCCTTGCTCAAGGGTGCTTCAGCCATTCCTGCTGGTCCAGGGACTTGAACCGGCGACTGTTTGGTCCCAAAGCCACTTCTCTAATCATGAGGCCATGGCTTCCCTGAATTTAGAACTTTAAATGTTCGGAATATTTTTTTTTTCAGTATCTTGGAAGCGATGCAAATAATTTTATACACTCGTATGAGGATTGGTTTGCAGAGTCTTTACAAGCTTTTGCTGTTTTCTTGGAGAGAGACCTCTGTGACGATACGAGTCCAATGTTTAGATTCAACTTTGCGTCCTTTAAACACTTGTCAATTGTGCACAGGATCAAGATTACAGGAATGCCAGAATTCAGGATAAGCTCTCAAATACCATTGCCATCTCTGGAATCCCCAAAACTGCTACGATGCAGCAGGTAGTTTGTGAATATTTGTTTTCCAGTTTTGTCATCTTAGATGAAAGCACCATGGGTTCTGACTCTAAAATGTCCTTTCACAGATACTGGATGCCTTTGCGGTGCGGGATGGAGTGCCTATGCAAGGCATGAAAATCAAGGATGTTGTTCCAGGTGAGATTTCCCTTTTAGAATCTTCTTTAACATTCGCAACACTTCGCTCTTCGCTCCCCGAGTCTCGCGCTCGTTACGGTTTTCTTCTAACGGTTTTCCGCACCTTAGACACCTTAGTTTTTCGAATATCCTTCCATTATTTTCTTGTTAAAACAATTGGTTTCCTGTCCCTCATCCTTTGTCATCTTGTGCTGGAGCTTGTGCAGTTCTCTCTCAACACCTTTCATCTTAAAATGATTTTGGATTTAGCAGATTTTCCAATACACTGCTGGGAACTGGTGATCTCACACACATGTGATGTCCCTACTGCTTAGTAAAATATGAGGTTATTACATGTGGCCTCTTGGGTTGACCTCTGAGCTGTTTGAGCATTAAATTAGGCCAATAACGATTTATTTTTTTTGCTTGACAGTTGGTTAAATTGGGGGTCATATGTTGTAGATTGAAAGGTACAGTATCCGAATTGTTGAATTCTTATTTATATTATTGCCTCTTTTGAGTCAAATATTCTTAAGGGTCTTACACAAGAAAATGTTTCCATACTGGATGTTGTCTGTTTTAAGAATGCCTAAAATGTCTGTGACTAGCAACTTCGGAGCTCTGAGGAATTCCCGACACAAATAAACCATGCTTTATTCATTGCAATGATGGTTTGGTCAGTTTTTTTTGTTTTTCAACAGCAGACCTCATACAGCGTAATATGAGTTCAGTTCAGTTTTGAACACCTGATTTGGTTTACACGATCATGCCGATTTGTCATCAGATATGCGAGCTATATTTAGGTGTGAATTTCCACAAGTTGTCGCACACCATATCAACCATGCGTTATACTGTTTCAAGCAACATCAGACACAAGTGCAATGAGCTTGCATTTTACACTGTTGCAAGCTGAATTAACTAGAACAATTCTTGTATGATTTTGCTTTTCAGTTACTGAAAGCAAACAGCTCTTGTGCAATTCTGATGGTCACCACTAAGACCACTAAATGTATGGATTGTAAGAGAATAGGTCGCTGTTATATTCACCGTGAGATTTTTTTTTTTTTTTAATGTTTTATCTATTTACTGGATTTAACTAATACAGACCCATTTGTATTTCAAATGCTGTCCCCAGGTTACAGCTCCGATACGGCCTATGTGGAGTTTTTAAACATCGAGGATGCTGTCCACTTCATGGAGTCCAACCAGGTGGCCCATTCTTGTCCCTCTACAGCAGCTGTGTCTTCAAAGAAGGCTTGGGCTGGGGCAGGGCCAAGGGTGGGATGGGTGGTCAGCACATGGGGGGCGGGTACATGGGAATACTCAAAGCGCCTTCATCCTCTCCATAAGTTCTCACACATATGAAAATATTAGCAGTTTAAAAGAAAACAGCCCATTTTATATATCCATTAAACGGATAGTTCTTTTATTCGGCTTGCGTGGCATGAAAGAAGGCCTGAACATTTTTACGCTTAAGTTTGCAATGGCAATATATTGCACAGAAAAAAATAGGACAACACAAAATATTTTTTCTCTCCCCCCCTCCTCCCCAATCTTAAATTCATAGTTTTTTTTTTTTTTTTTGTCAAGTGTTTTGAAGCCTTTAACAACATAAAATTTTCTGTGGGAATATAAATCTCTTTGGCTTATCTGGGTAAAAATGCAGATTTAATATTTTTAAGCATTTGTTGATGTTGTCCATGTGTTGAAGTTACTAAACATTACTTGATAACGGACTTGCGTGGTTTAATGTCTCCAATTTCAGCTTCTACTTTTAAATTAGCTTTCGGTCACTTTCTCGTTTGACTTTATCGTCTGATGGGTTTTGGCTCCAACAGGTTCATCCTTGCAGTGGTGCACTGCTTCCATTTCTTGATGGTGCGATGGCATCAGTCATTGTTCACACATCTTCATAGTTTCTTACTGACTTTGGAAAATTTTCATCACCACTTGTTTCATCGCTTCAAAAACCAGCACCAGTGGCGGTTTCCAGTAAAAGTACGCCACTTTCCATGACCTGGAAGTTGTTCCATACATTCTTGGCCTTCATTCGCAGTTCCTTATTGGCATTTACCAATATCTCTCATTGTGGGCTGTGTTTTCTTCGTTTCTTTTCCCTCAGCCCTTGCCTTTTATCATGTGGAATTCTGTCGCTCATTGCTTGCCATGTTTGAATCTCAGTCTGGAAAGCTTCACATGGATATTCAGTGTCTTGAAAATTTGAACATCGTATTTTTAAGGCTTGGTTCTTTTTTTTTTTTTTGGAAACCTCTTGACTTGTTTGAGATGTTGACCCTTTTGCATTGTTAACCTTGGTGGGTGTCCGAGTGGGAATTCCGTGATGGAAAATGAAGTTGTTGGTTCAGAGGTTGTTTTTTGATATTTATGCTTGCACTGATTTTAATTTTTGCTGCTCAGCTCAAGAGCCTGCTGTCTGTTATTCATTTAGAAAATTTTATTTAGAAAGTTCAGGTCACAGACTCTCTCTTCTCTACTTACGTATACATTTGTCTTGCAAATCACTGCAATGAATCTCATTTCTTGTAATTTTAAAACTGAAATTACCACATCTCCAGGCCTGTTGGTTTGACGTATCTGCTGGAGTAAAAGTTTGAGAGTGGTTGAGGAAAGGAAAGTTAAAGATGTCGTAGTAATGACCGTATCCTGTAGGATCCTTCCTTCTGTTTTACATTTTCATCCCAGCATCTTTGTTTCAGCTGCCTTGTTGGGCAAATTGTGTAGCGGGTGGAAAGGCAGTAGCCTTCCGGTTGGGAGTGCGTTATGCCCATTTGGATTTCCTAAAGAGAGCCTCACTCTTAAAATGTTCTCACCTTTTTTTCTGCCTGGATTGTGGGTCAATTTTGTTTAAGCATAGCTTCTAAATCGGAGAGGAGTATTTGTTGAAGCATCCCTTCTTTATTGATTTAGAAGCACGTTTCTTCAGTACCCTTTCAAGATGGAACCTTGTGCCAAGTATCGCTAGAATTCCCTCTCATTATCTGCCTCAAAGTAGTTTAACATGCAGATTGGAGGTATTCAGCAAATGTATCCACATGAAACACCCGTAAACAGTTTCTATTTAGATGAGCTTGCACTAAATCAAGCATAATATATCCTTTGTGTGAAAAGATTTCTGGACTGTGTGTGTGTGTGTGTGTGTGTGTGTGTGTGTGTGTGTGTGTGTGTGTGTGTGTGTGTGTGAGTAAAAGGTTCGTTGGGTACCGATGGCTGTGGGATCTCAAATTCCGAAATTGAGAAGAAAGCAGTTAATGTGCAACAATTTGTTCATTCATCTTCAATGACTTTAACCTGGTCAGGGTCACGGGAGAGCCGTAAGCCATCTTGGTAACAGTAGGCGTGAGAGAGGAGTACGTTTTGGATGAAATGCCAGTCTGTCAGAGGGCACCATACCCGCGTGCACACATTCATGCTTGGGGGGAGGGAATTGAATATAGCCAGTCCTCCATCCAGTTTGTTTTGGGAACGGAACTGTGCCCCTTTTCCACCAAAGCAGTTCCAGGGCTGGTTCGGGGCCAGTGCTTAGTTTGGAACCGGGTTTTCTGTTT
>JAPEKM010000023.1:29534678-29545251 GCA_027575975.1 Cathorops multiradiatus
GTACCTATGATGAAAATTACAGGCGCCTCTCATCTTTTTAAGTGGGAGAACTTGCACAATTGGTGGCTGACTAAATACTTTTTTGCTCCACTGTACAAAAGGCTTGACCAAACAAATATGTTTTCAGCCAAGATTTAAACTGTGTCTGAATCCCAACCACTACTTGGAAGGCTGTTTCATAACTGTGGGGCTTTCTAAGGCTCTTCCCTCTGCTGTCGCCTTCACTATTTGAGGTACCAATAAATAGCCTGCACTTTTTGATCTAAGTAGGCATAGCAGATCATAAAAGACCTGAAGTCCGCTCAGGTACTGTGGTGTGAGACCATTTTTTTTTTCAGTAGTAGTATTTTATCAACAATAACCCAGCCATTAGGGTTGCACACACCAGTGCATTCTTGGTGCCAGTCCCAAGCCTGGATAGATTGGGGAGAGTTGTGTCAGGATGGGCATGGTGTAAACCAAACCAAATATGCAGATCATCAATCGGATTTCCATACTGGATCGGTTAAGGCCCAGGTTACCAACGACTGCCAGCAGGGTGCCAGTGGAATCTATGAAGACAGGATAAGCTGGAAATGGATGAGTCGCTGTCACAACCCCTAATAGGATTAGCTGAAAGAAGTAGAAGTAGTAGTATTTTATTATCAAAGTGATGTCAAATAAAATGAAAGCCAAATAGACCAGGATGAACATCATTTTTGTATGCTATTGTACTCTCTTACGATGGAGTACAATAACCATACAATAATGCAGTTGTAATGTGTGCAGAATACAGTTTGACAGAATACAGTTCTTGATGAAATAAGCAAAGACGTACCTGAAAATGATATTATTTGGATGGCAGCTTATTGCTCTATAATCTGCATATATAATTCAGCATTAATGGTGCCTTCCCAGGTATGCAAGCTACCCATGCCATGAGCACCAATCTCATCCCATGTGGATGTGCTGCATCACATTTAAATACCCTGGACACACCTATGATGGACTGATAAAATGTCATCAGTGGTGCCCTTACAGCCCTTAGCGTGCCCTAAGTGTGCATGGCTGGTTATAAGGGGTAATATATATATATATATATATATATATATAAAATGAAAAATAACTTTTTCATAATATTCTAATTTTCTTACACACACTTGCACACAAACACACACGTAATGAATATAAAATATATTTTTGAACTAATATATGAAAAAGTTATTTTTTCATATATTAGTTCAAAAATATATTTTATATTCATTACATGTAAATTGAAATATTTCAAACTTGTCATTGTTTTAATTTTGATGATTATAGTTTATAGCTCATAAACATCAGAAATCCCATCTGTCAAATTATTAGATAATTTACAATACAGAAAAGTCCAACTTCTGAAAAGTATGTTTATTTATACACTCAGTACTTAGTTGTGGCTCCTTTACCACAAATTACTGAATCAATGCAGTGTGGCATGGAGGCAATCAACCTGTGGCACTGCTGAGGTGTTATTGAAGCCCAAGTTGCTTTGATAGCGGCCTTCAGCTTGTCTGTATTTTTGGGTCGGGTGTTTCTCATCTTCCTCTTGACAATACCCATAGATTCTCCATGGGGATCAGGTCAGGCGAGTTGGCTGGCCAATAAAGCACAATAATATCATGGTCAGCAAACGATTTAGCAGTAGTTTTGGCACTGTGGACAGGTGCTAAGTCCTGCTGGAAAAGGAAATCAGCACCTCCATAAAGCTTGTCAGGAGAGGGAAGTATGAAGTGCTCTAAGATCTCCTGGTAGATGGCAGCATTGACTTTGAATTTGATAAAACACAGTTCACCAACACCAGCCGATGACATGGCAACCCAAATCATCACAGACTGTGGAAGCTTCACACTGGACTTCAACCATCTTGGATTCTGTGCCTCTCCACTCTTCCTCCAGACTGTAAGACCTTAATTTCCAAATGAAATCCAAAACTTACTTTCATCTGAAGAGAGGACTTTGGACCACTGAACAACAGTCCAGTTCTTTTTCTCTTTTGTCCAGGTAAGACGCTTCTGATGTTGTCTTTGGTTCAGGAGTGACTTGATATTAGGAATGTGACAGTTGTAGTCCCTTTCCTGAAGATGCTGGCTCTTGATGCACTGACATCAGCCCCAGTCCACTCCTTGTGAAGCTTTCACAAGTTCTTGAATCAACTTTTCTTGACAATCCTCTCAAGGCTGCAGTCATCCCTGTTGCTTGTGCACCTTTTCCAGCCAGCCTTTTCAGCACTGACCTTCTGTTGCTTACTATCCTTGTGGAGGGTGTCAATGATCACCTTCTGGGCAGCTGTCAAGTCAGCAGTCTCCCCACGATTGTGGTTGTGTACTGAACTAGACTGAGCAAGATATGGTGCTTATACTGTTTTTTTTTTTACTCTGATTCAAAATTAAATATTCTAATATTTTAAGATGTGGCAGGGGTTTTTTTGTGCTGTAGATCATAATTATTAAAATTAAAATAGAAAAATGTTTGACACATTTTAGTTTGTGTAATGAATCTTGAATATATTAAATTTTCGCTTTCTTAAACTGATGGAAAATATTGAACTTTTTGATGGTATTCTACTTGGATGTACTAGTGTGTGGCCTGGGAAAACCCTTCGTTTTTAGATTTTGACATATAAGCTTTCCTGAACTGAATGATGCTCCTCTTTTGCCTGCATTTGAATCACATGTCAAGTCTGCTTACACCCCAAAAGTGAAAATAGAGAAAATTGCTTTTAAAGATTCCATTAAAAGATACCCTGCTTACCTCTCAATTTATAAAGTAATATATAGTGTCCCAAAAGTCTCCATATATTGGGGAAATAAGCACTACACAAATTGTAATTTTATTTACACAACATCCTCTACATTTCAACAACACACAGTCGTCTCTCCTACTCATAATGAACTTATCTCATCTCATCTCATTATCTCTAGGTGCTTTATCCTGTTCTACAGGGCTGCAGGCAAGCTGGAGCTTATCCCAGCTGACTGCGGACGAAAGGCAGGGTACGCCCTGGACAAGTCGCCAGGTCATCACAGGGCTGACACATACCTTAGACACAGACAACCATTCACACTCAGATTTACACCTACGCTCAATTTAGAGTCACTAGTTAACCTAACCTGCATGTCTTTGGACTGTGGGGGAAATCGGATCACCTGGAGGAAACCTACGCGGACACGGGGAGAACATGCAAACTCCGCACAGAAAGGCCCTCGCTGGCCATGGGACTCGAACCCGGACCTTCTTACTGTGAGGCGACAGCGCTAACCACTACACTACCGCGCCGCCCCCTTGTGTTAACTCATCTGGTGTTATGCATATAAATGTGTTCCTTTAAATGATCTTTGTGCTGTAGTCATGAGACTGATTTCAATATGTTGTTCTTCTGTTAAAGGCTATCTGAAAAATTATCTTTTGGATGAAAAATTTTGGACAGTGTTCTAAAGTGTTAATTTGCTCTATGTAAGGAGACTTTTGGGACACCCTGTACTTCTGGAAAAACAGCTAAATTTTGAGGAATTATAATGTGCAATAACACTATCGGCATCAACCACATCACCTGAGCTAAAAGTCACTAGCAGCATTAAACGCAGGTGGTCTCGTCTGTTCTGACTGTTCATGGTAACACTGATGGGGAAGTAATTGCAGATTAATTCAGGAAGTTCTATTGGCTAAATTTGTCATGTCCATTTAAGCATGGCATGTGGCTATCAAACAAATCCTCATCTTGTGAGGAAGCCTCACTTACAGTGATGTTTTAGACATCTTGATGCAGACTGACCACATTTCCTGCTAGGTTTGTTAAAATGGCTCCTGAACTGATATGATCAGACAAGGTAAGATATTCTAAATAAAACCATTTGTCTTTTTTTTTTTTAACAGAATGTAGTTCTTTCAAGCAGAGGTGTCAAAATATATTATTGTCGGAGGGGAACTATTTTTGGCTTTCCAGAATTCAGTCACAGCAATATGCAACAGGTTTTCCTCGACTGCCTGACACGTATTCTGGAAATTACCATAGGTTTGTTTTTTTTTTTAAATAAAGCTCATTTTGTGTTTAGAACATTTTTGAAGGCCCCTTTGAGTTTGGTCAGAAACAATCCCTTTGAATGTTCCAACAAAAAAAACCACATGCCTTAGTCATCCCACAAATTATTTTATGCTTGTAAAAAGGCTCATGTCAAGTGCATGAAGGCTAATGTGGCCTCTTACCTTGTACCATCTTGATTTGGATGAGATGGTCTTATTTATGTATGTTGATCTCTAGTAATTGTTTCTTCATCTCTTAAAAGAATTGTTGAAGCCTCAGTCGAGCACTCCATACCTGCTTGACAGGAACCTTTTAATGTGCTGTTTATGAAAACATGCAGAGCTAAGCAAGCCTTGTATAACTGAGACCTTGTTTCAAACCGTAAGAAATTTGGGCTATAACCTTCCCCCTCCTCCTTTCTTTCCTCTTTTGTCTAGTAAGTCGTCTTAGCCAGGCTGCTTACTGCCCTTCTGATGGCATGCAGCAGTTGGCACAATACTGTGAATCTGGAGCCACTGTAGTTAGCCAGACTTTTTTTTTTTCCTCTTCTTGCTGTATAGACTAAATTGAAAAAGACAACGTACAGTATGTGTGGTTTTTCACGTTGAGTATGATGGTACACATTGTGAGTTTCTGGTGAATGGCGATGGAACTGTTAAAGCCCCCAAGCAGGACGTTTGGGAGTGTGTTCTTTTTGGGCTGTTTAAGTTGCTGTAGGTGCAGGTGTATAATGTTTTTCGTGTAGCCAACTGCAACATTTCCCTCAATGTCTTTGTTCAGATCTGATTTTAACACAATTATTAATCTGGGAGTTAACTTTGACCTCATGGCTGTAAGTTTATAGATGGGTAGATAAGAGCTGATAATTTTGCTGCTATTAAGGTTTTGGGTTAATTGTGAGCAAGCAAAAAAAAAAAACACACCCACCTTGATGTAGCCCAACTGAACAATTCATAATTAAGATTTTGCTCGATAGGACTAGTTTTTATCTTCATGTAACACTAATGTTTTAGATTATTACCTAGTAATGTAGCTGGATTTAGAATTATAACGTGGTCCTTTTAGATGTTTTATCTTTTTTGGGGGGTGGAGTTTAAGAGGCTATAACAGACTTGAGATAATCTTATGAATGTCCCAAAGCACAATCGCTTGCTTAAAAGTTTTTTTTTTTAATATAAAAACACTGGATCTCCTGATTGAAGCAAGTGTCTTCAGAACAATTGTTTAATTGCCCAGATCTGACTTGAGTCTTGTTTCAAAGATTTCCAAAATACCAAACAAAAATTAAGGATTGGTAACTATTGGGTTTTATTTTTTAAAATACAGATCAAATTTGACCTGCCGACAGCCTTCACATTATTGCACCTTCCTATCATGGAGCCAGTGTACTATATCGCAACCCTGAATGTAAACATGTACTGTAGGTTATATGGAAACACCAGCTTGATTTAGTAAATGTTCTCAAACATTTCACATTTGCCACTTGCTCTAAAAAGGGCTGCTGCCTATGAACACCTACATCACTTATACAGCCCATAAAGCTGTGACCTTTTTCAGTTTTAACAAACATACCTGGAACGTTTGCATCGTGATTTTGGGATTGTGGAATATACCAGTATGAGAATGTAATATAAATGTGCCAACAAATAAACATCAGTATTTCACATTTTACTGTGCTTTTATTCTTTATATCTACACATTTATTGAAGGGCCAAGTAGAACAGCTTCTGCAGACATTTCCCAGGGAAGCTGTAGTACTTATTACTACCTGGACTTTTTTTTTTTGTACCTCCCTACACCATAAAAGGAAAAATACGACTATCTAAAGCTAAGGCCCCACACACAAATTTGAACTTGCATTTTTTTTTAAACATACTGGGGAGGGAGATAACTTCTCAGCTCCACATGTGTTCCAGTGGTGGCTGTAATCACTTCATGCTGGAGTAGTTGACCGTTACGTTGTCTGTGAATTGAAAAATTCTCAGGATTAAGACACTCACAATCTGACCTTTATTGCTGTCTCCCATAAAACCACATCCTTTACCCTAGAGTTCCTGAAGGCTAGCAGTACAAGAAGGGAGTTTTCTTAAAATACCGAACAGTTGCTGGTCAGTTAAGTCTCACTAATTTAAACTAGAAGGTGCAGGGAAGCTGAAAGTATTAGCATTGAGATTATTGTATTGCTCAGTAACCTAAAAGTGATTTAATTGCACCTGCAGAAATATACAAGGTGTCCCAAAGGTCACTATATATTGGGAAAATGAACACTCCTAGCAAATAACATTTTACACAAACATTCTCTAGCTTTCTTTGTAAACCCATAAATATGGAGTTGTCTCCCACTTAGAATGAACTCTAACTCCTCTGGTGTTGCACATAAATGTGTTCCTTTAAATGATCTTTGTGCTGTAGCCATGAGACTGATTTCCATACATTCTTTAATAACTTAGCCTGATCTCACTAAATATTTGAAAAGCCACAAACCATGTGTTCCGTTTGTGTGTGCACAGTGTTCTCTAGAAACACACAAGGTGACAAAGCAGTCAGTAGGAAAAGCAAACAGTCACGCTCAAATGTTTTCCAAATTTTATTATACAGAGAATGTGGAAAATTACTGTGGCTGCTGTCCTCGGCCACGCCCGAAGCCACCTCTCTGGGGGGAGGGAAAAAAAAAAAAGTTAGAATGATCCTTTCCCCCTAAATCCACAATAATGGACTGTTGCAAGACACTTGTACAGCTCTAAGCAGTGATACTTACAAACTGGAATTCTGTAGCAGCTCCTGCACCTGCTTCAGCCTTCTTGTCTGCTCCAGCTACAGAATCACAATGAATTAATCATCATACAATTATCATATCAAAAGTGCTGCTGTGCAGCAACACATTGGGTTTGATTACTGAAACAGTACATCCACTTATTATACCACATTCACTGGATGAGGGATCACATGCTTTGATTAGCTACTTTACTACTAGGATATCAGCTCATATACCGTACCATGAGGAGAGAAAAACAAAGTGGTGGCTTTATCAAGTATTTAAAACAAATCCTCCCTCCAATATGTCCTGTTCCAAACTCCATCCCAGTTGGTGGCAGTAATGCACCTTTAAAGCTAAAGTGCCTTTCAGATTTTAAGCGTAGGTCATAAAAAGAATTCTCCCTGACATCCAATTATTTTTTAGTGGACCAAAAGCTAGTGAATTCGAATCACAGACTTCCAATTTTATTAGGTTTTCGGTTTTTTTTTTTGCTTCACCATGATCCAATTCAAGATACTACGTCATGCATCACGTGGTGGTCTTTCCCTGTTCATGCAAGGCATTGCCGGATACAAATTCGAAACAGGAGAGGGAACTGGAGGACATGAGTGTGCGGGTGAAACATGAAAGACCAACGACAGTAACAAAATGAAAGAAAAAAAAAAAAACGTTATGAAGGAAACGAAACTCAGGACCAAACTAAAAGCAAACGAAATAACTTCCCAGCCACAGAATGGCCTGATTTAAGATATTACAAACATCACAAACTTTCAGAGGGAACTAAATTTCACCAGTTTTATGACATCAAAAGGCCGTCTAGAAGTTGGTTTGACAACCGCCAAAAAAACCCAAAGAAAAAGAAAACGGCGGAGCATGTTCCTGAACCAACTGAGGATGAAGTAAAAACTCGAAAACAAAACCTAAAAAATACACACCCTCCCCCCAACAAAATACGGAATAAAAGTACTTGGTCAGAACACCTTTTATTTTTCAAGAATTATCAAATTTTACATATTGCTACTGTTATTTTGCCAGTTTTACATTCTAAGCAAAAATTGTCTCAGATGTTTTGTATGAAATCTTTATTAGGGGAGGGGTTCCATTTCCAAAAATCCAGTGGATGAGGGGAGGGGGGAAATAATAATGTTACATGAGATGAGATTTATATAGCACCTTTCAAGAAACCCAAGGACGCTTTACCCACTCAATCTCATCATATATGGCTTATAGCCAACTCAGTGCTACATGCCTCATCAGCTCATATACAACTCGATTTCATGCAATAACTTAAATACACCAGTATTGTGAGTTCCTGTCTGTCTCATCAGTTAGAATTTCCCCTGGATCAATATGCTGACTCACAATATACTGTGACAAAATGTGCTATGCACTTACGCTGAGCTGCAGATCGCCTGTAGGCATCTCTGTCTCCCTCTCCACGTGCCAGACGTGCTGGTCTCTCTCCCTCCAGACCTGAAAGGAGAAAAATAATTGGCCTCAATATCGGACATCGAATCTTCACTCAATATCTAGAAGTATTCATAATGCTTGACACAAAATAATGCTTCCAAGCAATGACTATAAGGCCCTAATTAATCAACCAGGAAGTCTTACCCTTAGGGCGTGGCCTGGCTGTTTCAGGGCGGGTCTGGCGGCGTAGAGTGGCAGGTACAATCTCAGGGGGCAGATGCAGGAAATCCCTCAAGTACTGGATGCCCTCGTTGGTCAAGTACCAGTAGAAGTGGCGCCATGCAAACTGCTCTTTGACGTATCCGCAGGACTTCAGAGACTGCCAAGAAACCAAAAGCAGACCCTTTCACTCACTGTCTTCATATTTAACAAAATTAAACATGCCTGGATGTGACAACAGAACCACTTTAAGACAAGTTAATGAAAAAGAACTTGCTATATATGCAAATTTGAACACATGTCCTGCTTTTTGTGAGATCCATTAACTAGCTATTGAACACAGCCAAATTGTGGAACTGGACCAACATCTTATAGAATAAATAAGTCAAGAATATTGCATTTCTACAATCAATATTCTTTTAAATCAAATATTATTGGTTTACTTTATAATGCTCACATGCCTTCAGATACTAATACAAAGTAATTATATCGACAAGTGTTTTACTGGGAAATACACTACTCATTTTTCATACAAACTACATCCAGGACACTGAGTAACATATTGGAAAATACAGGGTGTTTCAAAAAAATTTGACATTTCACAATCTAACTTTGCCAATTCTTGTTCAATTGACCTTAAATTTTAACAGCATGTGTGGAAACGGGTCAAAATTTAATGTTTAATGGTTTTATATATTTTTTTTAGGTATAGAAATGCCATTCACTGGAAAAGAAAAGGCATTTTGTGTGTTAGAGTGCCGTGTCTCAGGCCGCACATGTATTGAAAATGTGAAATCATTCATGGAATTCACATACCTCTGAATTTCTCATTCAAATTTTGAGGAATAAGTCTTATATTGCTCAATATTAAGCCTGTTCAGTTTCATTTTCCTAGACTATGTAGTTTCTGGGATATTTACATCTCAAATATCAAATTTTTTTTAAACACCCTGTATCTTCACTAGTGAGGAAATGGATGAATTATTTTTGATGAACTTGCAGAGTTTGTTAATGTGTCTATATAATAAGAAAATCACACATTGGCTTGAAGATCTTATCATGTTGAAAAATTGGTCGAAAAATTTTCATGCAATTACATCTCAGATCTGAGTGACATATTTTCCAATATCTTCACTCGTGAGGATAACGATGCCGTCACTCCCAGTGTTTTCCCGCTGACTTGAAGCATGTTGTCAAAATGGCACACTAGTTCAAAATTAAAATTCTTTTGATTAACTTGCATCCCCCCCCTTTTTGTGGATGTGTCCAAATTATGTTCGTGTTCCAAAATATCACTCATTCACATGTTCACCACTCAAAGATAAACTTCATTTCTTCGCAACACCATGTAATATCCTCCCATGTATACATACACACCAGCCAAATACTGACACCAGAAATAAAAAGGTACCATAGATCAACGCCACCTGACAAACACACTGAATGTTACATCTTCATGGGTGCAAGTATAAAATGTTCAAAAACCTGAAAAGTCTGACAAAGCCAGACGTGCATAGTGCAGCCACACAATGTCAGATGACAATTTAAAATCAATAAATGTTTTGAATTCACTTATTACTACATAGCACAAAAATCAGAAAAGTGATCAGTCTCGTCGGCGTGACTCAAGTCCCTTCTTCCCGCTGGAGCCGTATTTGATAGTCTTTGAACAGCAGTCACAATACGCAACTCCTGGGACGGACGGTTTTCTTAGCCATATTCCGTTTTTGTCCCAGTTGCTTAACCATTCCCATCTCCATTTGTTTCTAGACGTCTTTTCTAATTCTTTTGTATTGGAGCCTTCGGATAAAAACTTCATTTTGACATATTTTGATCAGCAACCAGAAGCAAAGCACGTGGATCTGTCGCAAGGCAGGGAAGCGAAATAAGGCTTATTATAAAAGCTGAAGTTGCATTGGATGGCAGTTAACAGTGAGCCAATCAAAAGCCAGGGATCCCAGCAGTAATTGAAAAAAATAGAGGAATGTAAGAAACTATCAGCAGGGGGTCAAGGGGCCGAAGCCCCCTGAAGCTGTTGAGATTTTAACATTTAAAGATGCTATAGAACACATTTTTTACATAGATTTAACATAGAAAAGCAACAGAATTTAACGCCATATTTTGTAATCAATGACATAAGTGGCAAA
>JAPEKM010000023.1:29716680-29731272 GCA_027575975.1 Cathorops multiradiatus
GAAGGTAAGTGGCAGAATCACTACACCTGATGTTAGTTAACCTGTGTTTGTGTGTCTTCCCCAGTGACCGCGCCCTACCAAAGGAGAGAGAAAGCAGACGAAGAGAGCTCTCTGCCCAACCAGACGACTTATGTGTGGCTGGGAGAGTGTAAAACACTGAAAAGTGAAAAATAAAGAGTTTTTTTGAAACTCAGTTCTGGCCTGCCGTACTCTGTGTCCCACCCACCCGCTCAAAGTTCAACACATACAGTAGCCTTTGTAAATTTTGGATAATTTCTGTGATATAAAAGGAATTTTAAAAAATGTCCTGTTTCGGCAGCTGAGTGTGCGGGTTTTTTTTCTAGGACATCTCATCAACAGTTAAGATCGAAGCAAAACCCCCTGAACCCTCAGCTACTCAACACTTTGCTTGGATTTTATTTCGTGCCACTCATATTTCGCAGGTGAATACATGTAAATGTAATCAGGCTCCAGTACCAGAGGATCTCGATCTTGAGTTTTGTGCAGTCCAGTCAGAGTTTTATGTAAATGCATACCTACTGTATAACAACATGGTCTGGGAGTTTGATTGTCAGTTGGTGCATGTGTTTGCAAAATTAATCCCTCCCAAAGGAACAGACAGGTTCTTGTTCAAACCTTGAATGCTGATGAGCTTCAAGTTGATGACAATATGCTTTGAGGAAAAATCATTGAGCTGACTGGTCACGGTGCAAAATCTGTCCTTGAAGTGGTTTTACTGCACAGAGGACCGTCAACATCAGCCTAATGCAACATACAGCGTCGGGTTCAGGGAAAAAGTGTGTGCTATGTCGTACACTGTCATAGTGAAGGGTGTGGCCCATTAAGAGGTGTGTTTAATTTAATTTGCATACTTCTAAAGCATTTCTTTTGGCTTACCTTCATGTTACCACGAGTTGGCCAAGTGGTTAGCGTGCCCGCCTCTCGACCAGGAGATCGCGAGTTCTACTAGTGGTAGGGTTACCGGAGGACTATCCCCTCACTATAACCCTGTATAGGCGAGGGGCTGAGGACTATCGAAATGGAGATCAGCACCCATACACCTTGAAGAGATTAGATAAAACTTTACTGATCCCTTTGGGTGGGTTCCCTCAGGGAAATTAAGATTCCAGCAGCATCATGACAGATAAACAGAGAAAAGAAATAAAAACTTCTAGATAAATTCAAATAAAAGTATTTACATCTACAAATAGAAGAAGAGAAAAAGAAGATATGGGGAAGAGAGGAAGGGGGAAGAAGGGAAAAAAAGGTGGGGAGAAGGGGGGGGGTGGTAGGAGAGATATTGCACTTTATATTGCACATTGTTAGGCTAGGCTACTGCTCCTTCCCGTCCTCTGTCCTCCTGTTACCCCTCCTCCCCCCAAGAGAGGAGTTGTACAGTCTGATGGCATGAGGGACAAAGGAGTTTTTGAGTCTGTTTGTCCTGCACTTGGGAAGGAACATTCAGTCACTGAACAGGCTCCTCTGGTTGCTGGTGACGGTGTGCAGAGGGTGACTGGCATCGTATATGCATATATACGCGTGCACACACACACACATATAATGTATGCGAGATATATAAACTCACTCGCACAGCAGCTGGATGGCATAGTGGTAGAGTCACCGCCTTTGGAACAAGCCTCCAGTAAGGGTTCCCAGGCTTAGAGCCCCGATGCTACACAAGCCTGCCTCAGAACATGACCAAGAGAAATATAACTAAAAAAGCCATACCGGCTCAGACGTCGCACGTAACAACAAGGTCTGCAGTCAGATGTTGGGGATCAGGACATGCTGATGACAAATGTTCTTCTGGAACAAGACAAACCAGAGCTGAGAATACAGAATTGATACTCTAACAGCAGGCCCAAGGAGAGGTGTTACATGCAACATATGTGGGAACTATGGATGAGCATAAGATCAACATCGGAACATCAACAGAAGACTCCAGCAGAATGGGAACAAAACTGAGGAGCAGGGGGTGACCCCAGTAGTAGACAAAAGCCACAATGAAGAGCTAGATGACACACCGCCAGTCATGACAACTGACCTGAGAGTGAAAATTGTGGCTAGACTGACAAAGTCCCATCAGAAGAGATGCTTGCAGATGTTAACAGCTCTACTCACTACCACCATCATGAAAACAAATGAGCTCATATATGCCACACCAACAGTAACCCTGGAGATATTTGGGTATAAAGATCAAGAATACAATGCGTCCTTCATGGAGGAGGTTGGAAACCAAGATCAATGAAGCCAAAAGTGGTGCAGAAGATGCAGTTGCCTCATGAGGGACAGATATTAGATGGTAAAGAAATACAACAAGATGTTCATAATTGAAGCTCGAGAGTCTGCCAAACAAAGACTCACAGCTCTGGCTAGTAAGCTGAGAAGATACACCAGAGAAGCAGACAAATAAATAATGGCCTTTTCTCCAAAAGACCTAGCCAGGTTATGCTCCCAGCTGGAAGGAAATAACAACACAAGAACAGACCCGTTGAGACCGAGAAATACTGGAAAGCCATAGGGGCATTATACAACACCAATGCCAAGTGGCTGATGGACCTAAGAGCAGACCACAACAACTTCCCAGAACAAAAATGAGCTACAATCACAATGGTCAACATTGAACAATGAGTCTCAGGCATGAAGATCTGGAGAGCACTAGGACCTGCCATGATCCAAATCTACTGGCTGAAGAAGCTAACAGCACTCCATAACAGCACAAATAAAATAGCTGCTAACAGGCACCCACCCCAACTGGTTAACACAGGGCAGGACAATGCTGGTCATGAAGGATCCCAATAAGGATAAAAAACCTTCAAACTACTGGCCAATAACCTGCCTGCCCACAACGTGGAAGCAGGCATCATAGCAGCCAAGTTGAGTGGGCATAAGTCAATACATGAGCAAAACTCAGAAGGACATTGGAAACAGAGGGTCAAAGCACCAGCTACTGCTCGACAGCACAATCACCCAATACTCTAAGACTAGACAGAATAACCTGAGCACCACCTGGATTGACTACAAGAAAGCCTATGACTCAATACCCACTTATAACCAAGAACGTAGGTGTGGAAAACACTGGATGCCAACTCTAAGGCCATCACATAACTCAATCAAGTGTGGCATATAGCAAGGTGATGCACTGTCCCTGCTGCTGTTCCACATAGGCTTGAATCCCCTCAGCCAGATCACCACAGAGTGGATATAGATACAGATTCAGGAATGGAGTGACCATCAGCCATCTCCTATATAAATGGATGACATCAAGTTGTATGCCAGGAGCAAACAAGATGTTGACTCACTGATCCACTTTATCAGGATCTACAGTGAGGATCATCAGAATTTCATTCAAACTGGATAAACGTGGCTGCATAGTGGCAAGGACAGGGAAGGTGACCAGGACTGACAGGGTGGAGTTACCAGGAGGCAGGATAGCAGACATACAGGACAGCAATAAGTACCTGGGTATCCCACAGGCTAATGGGTGCCATGAGACAAGGTAGTCAGCCATGACCAAATATCTCCAGAGTGCAAGACAGGTTCTGAGAAACTAGCTCACTGGTAAGAAAAGATGCAAGCCATCAACATGCACACCCAACCAGTCATCAAATACCCAGCTGGAATAGAAAGATGGCCACAAGCAGAGACGGATGCAGCTGATGTCAAGACACAAACACTCCCCATAATGCATAGAGGGTTCCACCCATAGTCCAACACCCTGAGACTATGAGCCATGGCAACAGGGAGGTCAAGGACTGGCGAGTGTCAGAGCCACAATACAAGATGAAACAAGGAACATCCATGAATACAGCTGAGAGATACCTCTGGGCCAAACTAGGAAGAGTGTGCCTCAGGCTGCAGAACACAGATGGTGATTAGGATGAAGAGGAAGTCATGGAAGACCAAGGCCCTCCATTGAATGCATCATTGGCAGATAGACAAAGTGGTGAACATCAAGAAGTCCTACCGGTGGTTAGAGACGGCTGGCTTGAAGGACAGCACAGAGGCTTTGATCAAGGCAGCACAACAGGAGGCCTGACGCACTAGGTTCTTAGAGGCAGGTGTCTACCACAGTAGACAGGACCCAAGGTGCAGGCTGTGCAAGGATGCCCCAGAGGCAGTCCAGCACATAGTAGCAAGGTGCAAGACGCAAGGTGCTACAGCATACATAAAGAGCCATAACCAAGTGGCTGGGACAGTGTACAGGAACATCTGTCCCCAAGTCCGAATGGGACAAAATTCAAATGATCTACAGAAAAAAAAATAGTAATTTCTAAAATTACTTTGACATGTATTTCACTGCAGACAGTATGAACCCAGGTCAAGCGAGGTCTTCCTGTGGTAAGCCAGTCCACACAAAGACTTGTGACATCGACCTCATCAGCTACACCCAGAACAAAGCACCAATCACAAATCGTGCATGGTTGGAGCTCACTTTTCAGGGGATGACTCCGTCCCATCCAATGTACATCTGTTCCTTTGACACCAAGCCGTTACTTATTGGTCAGGATCTGCTGGACAGACTGGCCCCACTCACAGACTGCCGGCGTGGACAGCTCTGGGCACAACTTGCCGCCCCAAGACCTGCCGGTCCAGCTGGACATAAAAACATGTTCTTTGTGACAGGATTGCCTCCCACCAGATGCACCAAAGCCCTCCTTGGGCCCAAGCTCCCTCCACGCTTGATCTCCAGTATTCGGGTCTTGAGACAACGGGGACATCGAGTCCTCTTCCCTGTAGGCAGCCTGCATCCCCGGGGTGGCCAATGTTCTTTGGAAGACCATGAATATTTTCTTTGTTCCTTTGGGAACTCAGAGCTAACACCATACTGCCCACTCATAAGGGGTGATGTCAAGGTCAGTGGTGTAGCATTACAAGAGAAGTCTGTTATAAGTCAAACCTTGTACAACAGATTATGCCAATGCACCCCTGGCCCTTCCTTCATGCACAAGAGCCACCGCCTTCTTTCTGTGGGTCAACCACAGACCCCAATCAAAGCTATTGGTGTTTGTGCTTTATCCCTGCAGATTGGGGCAAAGGAATTCACACACTTCATGAGTGTAGCCCCCCCAGCTACCTCATTCACTCTTTGTTGGGGTGGAGATCCTTGTCAGGCTGGGGACGCAGCTGGATATGGCGAACCATATACTGGTGACCCAAGCTAACGTCGAGAGTTACCCCTTTACTGCAGATCCAGAACGCATGTGGTCTGGACAGACTATTCCCCAAGCATGCCAAGCAGCGAGTGAGTTTGACGTAGTGATCCTGGCCAGAACAGCGGGTTTTCCCCTTAGACTAGTGATTCTGAAAGGACAAGAGCTCCCTGGCTCACAGGCATTCAACCTTCACCATTCTTCCTTGAACTCAGTCTGTGTGTAGCACCCCCTTTCTTGAATTGCATAACTGCTCTGCTTATCTGCTGGTGCAAAACCTGACCAGTGCCTCACTCTCTGTGACTGCACGCCGACCCTTGGGATAATCGATTGATGACTCCTTTCATGACTTTGAACTGACTACTAGTGACTGGTGAACTGCCGCTTGCCTTGGTGGATGCCAGATGCCCTGGGCAGACATTTTCCACTTTTCTTAAGTTAATTACCATTGTCCCACATGAGTCATTGCAAAATGAACATGTTTGCAGTGCCAACCCAGAAAGCGACATAGTTGTCTATGCACTCGCTGCCCAGCCAGGTAGTACAGACTCATCACAAGAGGCCACTGTTCCTCCACCAGGAGAACCCTATCCTGGGTTTGAACTTTAAGTCCAACAACAACTTGTTAAGGCTGATGCTTTAACACTGGCTACTCAGACAGCAGCTCCGCAAGCTCTTCTACGACTTTCAACATATCTGGTCACGAGATTCCAATGATTGTGGAGTCACAGACCTCCACACCGCACGGATCCCAACGGACTCAGATGCGCCCCCAACGTTTGTACGCCAGTACAGGATTCCCCTAGCAGCCTAAGATTCCATTCAGGGAACGTTAAATACCTTGTTGGAGAAGCAGATCATTCGGGAACGCAACTCTACATATAATTCACCCTTGTGGCCAGTACTGAAACCAAACGGTAAATGGTGCCTGACTATTGACTACCGGCAGCAAAATAAACAAGTTCCCCTGTCGCACTGGCCGATGATGCATCTGGATCAGGAACTCTCAAAGGTGAGAAACACAAAATTCTTCTCTACCGCCAATGTGTGTAGTGGGTTTTGGACACCAGAAGGTAGACCCTGCAGACCAGTACAAGCTGGCCTTCTCCTTTGACAACCGACAGCTCACATGGAATCAGTGCCCATCAAACTCCCCCTCGGAGTTCAACATATTCCTCCACAAAGCTATGAGTGACGCCGCCGCTCGCAGAAACTTGATCTATGTTGATGACCTTTTGACATGCTCACGAACATTCAAAGCCCATTTGATCGAGATCTGACATGTGCTTAACCAGCTTGCCAATGCTGGAGCGAAGCTGTCAAATCACCAAGGGACAATAGTGCCATACCAAGGTTGAATATGTTGGACTACTTGGTGGTGCGAATAGCATTGAATCCCAAACAGGGAGAGTTCAGGCCATTCAAGATATCAAGGCTCCAACCACCGTTTCGGAGCTCAGAAGCTTCTTAGGTGTCTGTAACTACTCTCGACAGTTTATCAAGGACTATGCCGAGATTACTAGACCCCTTACTGAACTTCTCCGGAAGGATAGTGTGTTCCAATGGGAAAGCTCTCACAAACCAGCCTTCCAGGAGCTAAAACAGAAACTATGCTCTGCCCGTGCTTTGCTTATCCTGCGAAGGAGTTTTATCTGGAGGCTAGCGTCTTGGCCCATAGTCTGAGTGCTGCCCTATCACAGAAATAGGCAGACAGTCAGCTAATCTAGGACATCCCGTCAGTCTGGTTGTCCTGCGACTCCTCCTCAGTGGCTGGGTCAACACGGCAGGAATTGCATACATGCTATACAAACACTACAAACCAAACTTAACTCCGTAGTATAAACATACCCAACAGCTGGAAGCACTGCAGTGTCCGGTACACCCCCTCATCGCAGGCTGCCACCAACCTTCCCAAAGAATAGGCTTGTTAACTCCTATAACTAACACCTCTTTGTTTCTCTTTCCAGGTATACTTGAAAATATACTTGAAGTTATACTTGAAGTGTGCTGAATGTATTTTGAAATGTAACCTTTTAAAGTGTAGACTACCTCATAGTTACTTAGTGTTGCTTAGTTACACCAATAGTAGACATATCATCTGCCCAGATGCTCACAGCCTTATATGTGCCCAGATGCCAAAGCCGGTATAAACTGCTAATGTTTTCAGGATTGAAAGAGCATGCGTGGACTACGGACATGGACTATACAGTCTTCTGTTGCTCTCAAGGACTATGGAAGAACCCCAGTCTTGAGACCAAAGGGAGGGGGTAATGTAGGGATGGATTGCCATGCCCGTAGCTATAGTAACCATTTATGAACAATCTTCTCCCTTTCACTGTACAGCATTGAACACACCAATCCCTGTACTTGACGCCATGTTCTATGTCCACCCATTCTTCTGACTCCTGTAATGGTATTGGATACAGAGATGATACCGGATACCAAATATAGTGACGTCACGACTGTGCTTAAAACCTGCAGCGAAATCAAAATTCTTTCTCTCTGGTAGTGGATTCCACACGTGAAAGAGAAGCTGATGCATCAGGGCTACAGAAGAACAGAGAACAAAGAACAAGCTATTGATACCGGACCTTTAGCCAAAGTTCAATGTATTTGACCTGCGCATAGTTGTAATAACTGAACCAGTTAGTTACTACAGCCCATGCAGTATTTCAAAGAGAAAAGGTGACGGATCCCTTTTCCCTTTCTCAATGTCGATGAACTATAAACAAGATTCCTTCCAGATCATCGAACAACCGATGGAACACCGAAAATCTTCAGCTGATGAGTTGTAAAAGTGAAAGGAACATAACTGTTTTCTCCCTGGACCTGCGCTGTGCGCTGTGTTCGGATAACAGAAGGCGCACTTTCAGCCGCCAAACAAGAGCGATCTCAATTAAAGCTGGCATCTGGGTAATTGTTCATCTTAGATGTGGCTAGTTAATGTGAAGTGTTATTTGAATTCATTTATGGTTTAAATGCATGCATTTTGATTCACATGAAAAAGTCAGTCTTAGATCACGTGTTGTTTGATTTACTTTGTTTACTATCTGTATTTAGTTAGATTGTGCATGCGTTCTCTCTCTTTTTAACTCCCTCTGTCGTAATACACTTCTCAACATTGGGATTTCAGGAGTAGCTAAAGTAGAAGTTGGGTTTAAGGGCTTTCTGGACTAGTTTAAACTACAGATTCCTTTGTCTCTCTTTCGCGCACTCTCCCTGTGTTGATCATCCCCCTCTGGGCACGGCCTGGCACAAGGCTCGCGCATTCCATTCGCATCACACACACACACAATTTCCCCATCACATTTTAACATCCACCCGCCCCTACACTAACACTGGCATATAGCTTATTACTTCTGATCACCATTAGTGCCTTATCATATACACTACTGATTCTTATTTGTATACATTGTATCAACATTTATATTGAAGTATTCCTTGGCTGCTATTGTTGCTATATCTGATCAGTATTAGTTTGCTAATTCATGTCAGCCATTTGAATAAATGGTATCTTTGGAATAAACTGTGTCCTGTTTATTGCTACAACATCCACTGAATGCCAACCTCTGCCAAACAAGTATTCTAATTGCCTTCACTCATTTGGTTGTTATATGAAATGTTATAGATCTAGAGTAAACATTACATTAGAGCCACAATAATCAAACTATAGCAACATTATCACCAAGTTATTTAATTGATTTTAATAGCTTGGTTATAAACTATTAGACAATTGAATTAATGATTGATCCCTTTTTACATGAGACTGATTTGATAAGCTTATTGCACCTACATATTCATACAGAATGACTACAAACTGCAGGGCTAGATAAAGGAACTTTAGTACAACAAGACCATTTAGTGGGATATCTTAACACCACAGACTATTACTAACTGGTTTCATGTTAGCCATTTTTCTGATTAGATATCCATGGAATTTTACTTCCTCTTTCACAACATGTGGCACAGATCAAAACCCACTAGATACAGTGTCATGGTAAGTAGAAGAAATACTATTCTAACTGTGCTAAACATGCCCGGTTTCATACTTTTTCATACCTGATCCAACTCTAAGGCATTTGTGATGAGAAATTACATTGTACTGTTTTAGCAGATAAGCATTGGGTTTTAATGTAGAAAATACATCAGTAATCTTAACTTCATAAAAGAAAACACCAACACCAATAGGTGCAACAAATTTAATGCATCCTTCACAGAAATAATACCAACAAAACACGTCTTTAGAACTTATTTAGGAAAAAGCAACTTGAATTAAAATCACATGCTTGTCAGGCTATACTGGCACTTCCTTTTACTTTAAACCACAAATCTAGGGGAGGGGGCACGAAGAGTTGGTTTTGCAGTTTATTAAGCATAGAGTGTGTCATTAAAAAACATGTTTGGAATGCGAATTATGACATGATGCAACAGATTTATTTCCACCTCATGAAGCCCTGTCAGGATGACCGTGCAGAAAATGTTTAATCTCATGACCTGTTGTTCTCCACAGCATAAAATGCTAAACATGGAAGCTTGTGATAATTTGATTACCACCATTCTTATACTCCAGCACGACAAAGCTACTCAACAGTTGCATTAACTAGTTTGACAGATTTAGGTAGCTGAAACCTAAAAATGTGAATAATCAAAATGCTCTTTTTTTTGTATTTTTAAGGAATTGTGAAGTAGATTTTGCTACAGTAATTGTGATTAACTGCCATAAATTTATATACATTTTTAATACATACATACACAGCCAGCATTAACTTTTGTTTTCAGCAATTCATTCCCAGTAGGTCTTCTGTGGGTTCAGACCAGACAGGCTGGCTTTCACTTCCCACTCACATCAGTGAGCCTTGGATGCCCATAACCATGCCACCAGTTCACTGGGTGTCCTTCCTTGGACCACTTTTGGTAGGTACCAACCACTGCATACCAGGAACACCCCTGCCATTTTAGAGATGCTCTGACTGAGTCATCAAGCCATCACATTTTGGCTCTTGTTAAAGTCACTCAGATCCTTATGCTTGCCCATTTTTCCCCGTTTCCAACACTTCAACTTCGAGAACTGACTGCTGACTTGGTGCCTAATACTGACTTTTACAGCCTAATATTTATAATAACGAGATAATTTATGTAATTCACTTCATGTCAGTGGTTTTAATGTTACGGCCAATCAGTGTATATTGAGGCACTGGACTTGATCAAATTTTCAGTGATCAAAAATATTTGACTGAAAACAGGGAAAACTAGTCTTGTCTATATTCAGGTTTATGAGAACTAATGGCAACAATTTTTTTAAATTAAATTTGCCACCTTGTTTTCAATAGTGTGTTCTGGTTATTGATGTATTAAAAAAAAAACACACACACACGCACACAACAGCAGCAGTTTGGCAGATTCCCCACAACTGCCCACACAGAAAACAGTAGATTTCTCTGGCTGTATACTCATAGCATAATAATGTACCTTTGCATAAAATTCAAGTGGTATTTCTATTTGCTGCCATGCTATCAGTCATTATGTGAGATCAGAGTGATGCTGTTAAAGTGAAAGTTACTGAACAGGTGAACTCATACTAGGCATGTAATGACTCGCCCAATTCACAATATTAGGTTCACGATTCAATTTTCCCATATTTTTGAAAATTACAAAATTTAATGAAAATTATCAAAAAACTGCAACATTTATTTTCCTATTTATCAACTTCAATATTCTCGTTTTAGCTAAAAAAAAAAGCCCACCACCAAAAACAAACAAAAAAATCCCAACTTTTGATTTTCTTAAAAAGCAATGATTAATTATGCATATTTGTAAACATTGGTGGACAATATTAATTAAAATATTTGGTTTTATTAAAAAAGTGAGAAAGTTAAAACAAATGGGCCTTTTCTTAATAAACTTTTATGAATGTTTTTCTACGTACCATTTTTCTTCTCTTTACTTTTCAACAGTCTGTAAAAAAGATACTTCCAATATCTTGTTAAATTTATTTGTACAATCACACAACAACTTTCCCGTTTTAGACCCATTTTTTGTGCAAGGCCACAAAAACAGAGCTGTGTTACTTCCGCCTATTGTGAAGTCGTGTATTTCCACTATTTTACGTTATTGCACCCTTTACTGTCTAAACAATTAAAAATAAAACCAGTGGGAGCAGCCATGGCCTAAAGGTTAGAGAAGCAGCCTTGGGGCCCAAAAGGTCACTGGCTTGATTCCCTGGACTGGCAGTAAAAATCCATGGCTGAAGTGCCCTTGAGCACCTAACCCCCAACTGCTCTCCAGGTGCCAAGTACCCGTGTGTGTGTGCTTGTCGTACGTCGTTCTGGATAAGTGTCTCTGCAAAATGCCTGTAATATAAGGTAATGTAATTACAGCTAGGAACAACTAAGATTATGCAGCCTGATAATAGTGATTCATCTTTTATTTCATCGATTCAAATCATCAAAAATTTGCCGCACCATATATTGTTACATGCCTAACTCGTACATTCAAAAGGAAAACTACAAATTTTAAACAGTACTTTATCAAGATCTAGTAAAAAGAATAAATCAAAATAAAACTGATGCGAGACATTTGATCAGAGTACAAAGACATAACCTTAATTTTATCTGCCACGCCTTTGCTAATGCCTAGAAAATTTTAGTAACCAGCCACTGAAATAAATAGCACAGATTTAGGTGGCATTTAAAAAGCAAATTACATTACTGCAATGGTTAAATTCTGCTTTGAAACTGAATGGAAAGAAGCTCAATAACATAAATTGTGAAACAAAATGCTTTGGTCAAATGGGATCTTGCCACAAGTTTATATGGATCACCCAAACCATGCATGAACATGACACCCACCCAATTTGTTGATTGTGGAAAGACAAGAGAAGCTGCTATTATACTGACAGCTAGCTATTCTGGAGGCTTTCAATAAAGTATATAAAAATCAAAGTGACTGCACCAGTCGTTACGGACTATGACGCATATCACAGCAAAAGAGATGCTGCTGTCTGGCATGGTGTGGCTGTTAAATAAGGCTTATATACTTGTGCTTTTATAAGATTTAGATAAGGTTAATTAAATGATCTGAAATGCCAACATTCAGTTAAGATTCTGTGGTTGTGACAGGCCTGATAATGAGCAGTTAAAAACAGTTTAGTGTTCCCCCTGAGTTTACTAGCTTGGGGTGCTGGATGAGAATTGTCACCTGCAGGACCCCTCCACATGGATCCTATTACAGCGCATTTGGACCTTAACAGTTAAAAGTCGTCATATTTAAATCTTCACATTTATTTTTGAACAATTTAATAATATAGCTTTTTTTTTGTAAATATCCTGTGGCAAGTCCTGTGCTGAGGGGATGCAGTTTCAGCAGGAGAGCTGGTAGTGTTCTATTCAGGCAGAATTTTGATTTCAAAGGTGGTGGGGGACAAAGTACAGGCACAAATCCTCAAAAGGGCTTAAGTTTTTCGGATACCCCTACCTGAGGTCTATCTGATGTACTCCAGTCTCTCTTGAAAATAACCCTTGATCTCGATTAAATTACCTGATTAAATAAAGGTTGTATATAAATGAGGAACAAATCTTGGAGGAAAGTTCATCCCTCTAATACAGTTCAACAGATTTATCAAGCAGCACTGAAGAGATTCTGGAAACTCATTGTGGCCCCACTGCTAAGACACTTTATTTTGGTTTCAATTTGTCAGCCATCTGTACCACAGTCTCTCATACCTTATTGCTTGATTTCTGTAATTTGCTCACCTCTCCACTGCCTATCTCTCCTTTGATTTATGTGTTGAGTGAAGAAGTACAGTCGTCGACTGTGCTAGTTTGAAATAAGTCATTTTCTATGGCTAGCTAACTTGATGTTTACAAAGTGAATTTTTGAGCAGGCGCACTTTCTGCATAGTCCAAGTGCCCATGCTATGTTTTTTTCGGCCCTTAAAACGTTTAAAACGTGTGCGTGCGTGAGCGTGTGTGTGAGTGGGGGGCTCCCCCAATATAATGGTAGGGGAAACATGGGCGATGCCCTTAAATATGTACACGAACAGAGAAATATGTTTAAGATTCAATTAAGGCTTGATCTTGCGTGAAAGGAGGAAAACCCCCGATGTACTTACCTGGCTGTAAGTCACTACTGATAAGTTGTTTTGTAGACCATTTGGCGTAATATTTACAGAGTTGTGAGAGAGTCCATTTTGATCTTGCTGTATGGAGTCCAGAGGGGCCACCCAGGGGCCTCTGGTGTCTTTTAGGGTCTCTTCGTTGGCATCTTGCTTGTTCTTCTGCGGTGAAGCGAAAGGGTTGAAGTCTCCCTCAACGTTGCGGTGTGGCTGAGTGTTGAACTCCGTCTCGAAGGAGGACAGCTGCTGTGTGACCCCAAGCAGACCCCCAACCTCTACGCTCAGGATCACCCAGATCACATCTACACAATTCAGAATACACAAAAGATCATTTTTATTGGACAAAAATAGACCGAATTGACAGTTTATTTGCAAAATCTACATCGTAGTTTTTTGTTGTACAGAGCAGAAAATATTGTGCTACAGTTTCTACCAACTGGAAAGCTGCACAGTCTGAGATTTAAGAACCGCATACAACACTGAAGCAATGAAAAGTTGCTTGTGCAGCCATTCCTAAAGATACATGGTACATTAACATGCAAGACGTGTCCATTCAAAGTGATGATAAACTATAGTCATAAAGGGACTAGATGAACAACAATGTTGAAATACATGGTGCTGTTCAGATGTTCTTCAATGGGTCACTGGCCTGTACTGTTCACGCTGGACAGGACGACACAGAGGACCTCACATTGTTTGACCAAAATTTGCATCTGGCCATCAGCATGATGCCAAATAAATATGGGTTTAACTGAACAAGCAGCTTTTTCCAATCCTCAGTGGTCCTGAGCTCATGAATAAGTGTTAACATTGTTCTTTGAACCAAGGCAGCACTCAACTATTATAGCCCATTCAATCCAAAGTTTAAAAGTGGGCTGTTCCGAATCAACATTCTACATACCACTTGCATTTTGGACTGATTTATCTAGTCAAGCACCATCTGTTTGGTTGCTCATTTCAGAAAGCTCTCCTTGGACCCTTCCACTGCAAGTTGTTTTTGTCCACATTGAACCCTGACTCAGTTGAAAACAACTGATGCTAGAAATGCTAGCCTGCCAAGTTTTTACAACATACTGGAGTCATATATGATAACATAAATTTACAGTATTTTGATATACTGACATTTTAAAAGCCTGCATTTTCCTCATCATTTTAACCTTATTTCCTACCTGTTGGCATAACATTTGGAAAAAAAAAAAAGTGATATAACGATACGGCAAATGATTTCAGCCAAAACATTGTTTTCCTTCCCTATTCATTTAATGGTCAGAAAACACCGTGTGTGTGTGTGTGTGTGTGTGTGTGTGTGTGTGGGGGGGGGGGGGG
>JAPEKM010000023.1:30447518-30459258 GCA_027575975.1 Cathorops multiradiatus
TTCGTGCCATGATACACTTCCACAAACATGTGTTGTGAAGATCAGACTTTGATAGATCCCTGTTCTTTAAATAAAACGGGGTGCCCGCTCACACCTGATTGTCATCCTATTGATTGAAAACACCGGAGTCTAATTTCACCTTCAAATTAACTGCTAATCCTCGAGGTTCACATACTTTTGCCACTCAAAGATATGTAATATTGGATCATTTTTCTCAATAAATAAATGAACAAGTATAATATTGTTGTCTCATTTGTTTAACTGGTTCTCTTTATCTACTTTTAGGACTTGTGTGAAAATTTGATGATGTTTTAGGTCCTATTTATGCAGAAATACAGAAAATTCTAAAGGGTTCACAAACTTTCAAGCACTACTGTACCATGCCTGTTGGAAACTGTTAACTACTGTTGACTTTAAAGATAATCCCATTATCTAGTGTTACACAAAGAGATTGGGTTCCTTTTTGATTCTGGTTCCTCACCACCATCGCTTCTGGCTTGCTCATTATGGATCTAGATCTACATCCAGATTTCTGTAAAACTGCTTTATGCCAATGTCTATTGTTAAAAGTGCTATGCAAAGAAAATGGTATTGAATTTAATTGAAAATATAATACACCATCCATAACATGCATTTAATTCGTATTTTTTCTAACTTCAACATAAAAGGACATTTATCCAGAAAGTTTCGAAAACGTGTTTGAATAAAAGTGCATGAGGTGACTTAAAATAAAACACTGGAATACTAATTTTTGCTTTTAAATAGGTGAATATTATAACCTCTCCAATAGTATTTAAAGTATGGAACTACAGTATGAACAGGGCGGCACGGTGGTGTCATGGTTAACACTGTCACCTCACAGCAAGAAGGTTCTGGGTTCGAGCCCAGTGGCTGACAGGGACCTTTCTGTGCGGAGTTTGCATGTTCTCCCAGTGTCTGTGTGGATTTCCTCCGGGTGCTCTGGTTTCCCCCGCAGTCCAAAGACATGCAGGTTAGATTAACTGGTGGCTCTAAATTGACCGTAGGTGTGAATGTGAATGGTTGTTTGTCTCTATGTGTCAGCCCTGCGAAGACCTGGTGACTTGTCCAGGGTGTACCCTACCTCTCGCCCATAGTCAGCTAGGATAGGCTCCAGCTTCCCTGCGACCTTGCACAGGATATGTGGGGATGGATGGATTACTATTTGGATTTTTTTTTCTTTTCGCACTAATAGGCAAAAAAAAAAGAGTTGTTATATAAAAGGTATAAATGCAGGGCATCTTAGGCTTTTTTACATTTTGAGCATAGTGTGTGTGTGTGTGTGTGTGTGTGTGTGTGTGTGTGTGTGTGTGTGTGTGTGTCATGCTCCGCCCCGGACATCCGCCCCTGAGCTTGTGTATCTCCCATGTCAATGCCGATCCGGGACAGGAATTCCATCCTGCCCGCTTCCCCGTTCAGCAAGCCCTCACCTGAATTCACTTCCTGTTTTCACCACTGCCTTTATAAACGCCATTCTCAGACACAGACTTTGCCAGAACATCTCGTTTGCCGCCTCTAGCCGTTTTTTTTGTGCCTCTAAAGTTGTTCATGGTTTTTTCTCTAGCATTTTTCTTTTCACTTTTTTGTCAAGTTTTTCATTCCCTTTTTTTACTTGAACCATTTTTGTTATTGTGTCTTCATCTAGTTTGCTCACCTTTTTGCCACGCCTGTTTTGGATTAAACCCACTTCACTTATTTGGTTTACTGTCTGTACGTGTTCTGCTTTTGGGTTTAACTTCACCACACCTCCACCACCCTTAACAGTACGTTCTGGCCAGCATGGACCCAGCAGAACTCGCCCATCTGAGAATGGCCATCCAGCAACAAGGAACTCTGCTCGGGACCCATCAACAAGACCTACAACAGATTACTCAGAACCTCACCACCCTGTCCAACTCGCTCAACCTCTTCACCATGCAGATGCAGCACTATCAATCCGTGCCTACCCCTGCCCAGCCGTCTCCTACTTCAGCTCCTGCCACTGCCTTTCTCCACGAGCTGAGACTCCCAGCGCCTTAGCCCTATGATGGAGGACCAGGTACTTGCAGATATTTTTTGTCTCAATGCTCATTGATCCTAGAGCTGCAACCTCTGGCCTTCCCCACAGAATGCCCCCGGGTAGCAAATACCATCACGCTCCTCACTGGCAAGGCCAGGGAGTGGGGAACAGTGGTCTGGGATGCCGATGCACCCTTTTGCTCCAATTTCAAAGATTTCTCCAAGGAGATGAGGTGAACTTTCGACTGCTTTCTGTCTAGCCGAGAGGCGGCTAGAGAACTTATGGAGCTGCGGCAGGGGTCCCAGTCTCCCTCAGACTATGCCATCGAGTTCCAGATGTTGGCGGCATCATGCGGTTGGAACGAGAGTGCCCAGGTCGACTCGTTCCTGCACAACTTGTCCGACACCATTAAGGATGAATTAGTATCACAGGAACTGCCATCGGACCTCTCCAGCCTCATGGACCTCGCCAACCGTACCGACACCCAGATCCAGCAACGGAGGAGAGAAAAAACCCGCCCCAGCTTCATCTCCTCTCCACCTCCTGCCTCATCCGTCGAACCCACACAGATAGACCGGGTTGAGGTGTCAACAGAGGAATGACAGTGCTGGTGGAGTACAGGGGCCTGCTTCTACTGTGGTCAGCTAGGACACATCTGCTGAGCTTGCCCGCTACAAGGACAAGCCCACCAGTGAATTGAGAGGCCATGGTGGGCAACACTCGGAACCAGCCCCCCACTGATTGACCATTACTCCCAGTCGTCATCATCATCATCCATGATAACCAGCATCACCACCTCCAGGCCCTTGTCAACTCAGGGGCAGACAGGAACGTGATCTGCTCCGTCACCGCCAAGCATCTGGGAATCCCACTACTTACTGTCGATGTCCCTCTCACTGTCCTGACACTCAGAGGCACTGGCTTGACCACCATCACCCACCTTACCACCCTGATCACCCTGAGGATTTCCAGTAACCACTCAGAAACCATCCAACTTCACATTATGAATGACCCCACGTACCCATTGTCCTAGGATTACCCTGGGTAACGCAGCACAACCCCCCACCTAAACTGGGCTGACAACACTATCCTTGGCTGGAGCCAGTCCTGCCTAGCTTCCTGCCTAGACTCTGCCTCCCGCCAAACCACCGCAGCCTTCAGCCAGCGAGTTTCCTGACCTCCCTCACGTGCCTCCAGAATACCTGGACTTAAAACTTAAAGCAAGACCCAAGTATTGTCCCTCCCTCCTCACAGACCCAATGACTGTGGTATCGACCTCCTGCCTAGGACAGGGCAATTCTACTCTCTCTCCCATCGAAAGCCAAGCAATGGAGAAGTACATGTCCGAATCTTTGGCAGCTGGGATCATCCACCCTTCCTCCTTCCCAGCAGGGGTGGGGTTCTTCTTCATGGAAAAGAAGGACAAGTCACTCCACCCCTGCATTGACTATCAAGGGCTCAACGCCATCACGGTCAAGAATCGCTACCCACTACCGCTCATGACCATGGCCTTTGAACTACTCCAGGGAGCCAAGTTATTTACCAAGCTGGATCTACGTAATCGAGTGGAAGACAGCTTTTCACACCACCACCAGTCACTACGAATACCTCGTAGTCCCTTTCGGCCTGACCAACGTGCCCCCAGTCTTCCAGGCACTTGTTAACAATGTCCTTAAGGGACTTCCTCAACATCTTCATTTTTGTGTACCTGGATGACATCCTGAGCTTCTCCTGCTCCCTGGAGGAATGTCGGGGTCACATCTGGCAGGTCTTCCAGTGCCTGCTAGAGAATAAGCTGTTTGTCAAGGTGGAAAAAAGCAAGTTTCACCAGAGCTCTGTCTCGTTTCTGGGGTTCATCATCTCCCCAGCGAGTATCCAGATGGACCCCCTCAAGCTTGAGGCAGTCACTGACTGGCCCACTCCATCCTTTCCATGAGAGCTCCGGCATTTCCTGGGGCTTGCTAATTTCTACAGGCACTTCATCTGCGACTTCAGCATGGTGGCTAGACCTCTCACAGCATTGACCTCAATCAAGAGCCCATTCAAGTGGGGGGGAGGAAGCAGAGAAGGCCATCTCCATGCTCAAACACAGATTTACCACAGTGCCCATCCTCACCATACCCGACCCGGCCAAGCAGTTCATCATGGAGGTCAATGCTTCTGAGTCTGGGGTCAGAGCCATTCTCTCCCAGAGGGCCAGTGATAACAAGGTCCACCCCTGCTCCTTCTTCTCTTGCCGGCTGTCCCCTGCTGAGCGTAACTACAACATCAGTGACAGAGAGCTGTTGGCCATCAAGCTGGCCTTGGAGGAGTGGAGGTACTGGCTTGAGGGGTCAAATCTCTCCTTCCTTTTCTGGACCGACCACAAAAACTTAGAATACCTCAAGTCTGCCAAACGTCTTAATTCATGTCAAGCCCGATGGTCTCTATTCTGCTCCTGGTTCCGGTTCATGCTCTCCTACTGCTGAGGCTCCAAGAAAGGCAAACCTGACACCCTGTCCAGGGTATTCTCTTCCCACCAGGAGGAGTCTAGAATGCCTGAAACCATCCTCCCTCCACGCCGTCTGGTGGGAGCCACCCTACTTGAGGTAGAGATGTTAGTGCGGAAGGCCCTGGAGCAGGGCCCTGGAGAAGGTAACTCAAGCAATATACCACGTAACCATCTGTTTGTTCCATGTTCTGTGTGAACCTAAGTGCTGCAGCGGGGTCATGGCTCCAAGTTGGCTTGTCATCTGGGAGCTGCTCGGACCCTGGCACTCATACAACAGTGCTTCTGGTGGCCATCGATCAAGGAAGACATCCAGGAGTTCGTGGCAGCCTGCAACACGTATGCCCAGAACAAAACAGCTAATCGACCCCCGGCTTGCGAAGACCCCTCCCAACTCCTCATCGACCCTGATCACACATCGCCCTGGACTTCATCACAGGACTCCCCAACTTAGGTGGAAACACATGCATTCTCAGTCATTCACTGTTTCTCCAAGTCAGTCCACTTCATCCCTCTGCCCAAGCTTCCCACAGCCAAAGAAACTGCTGAACAACTCATCCTCCACATTTTCCGCATACACAGACTCCCCTCTGACATCCTCTCCGACCGGGGTCCTCAATTCACTGCACAGTTCTGGAGGGCCTTCTGCAAACTCATCGGGGCCTCATGTAGTCTCATCAGGTTTCCACCCTCAAATCAACGGCCAGGCGGAATGGGCAAATCAAGACTTGGAAGCGGCATTCAGGTGCATGATGTCCAGGGATGCCAGTTCTTAGAGTAAGTATCTACCTTGGGTTGAATACACTTACAATACTCTACCATCATCTGCCACAGGTCTCTCGCCCTTCCAGTCCTCCCTAGGTTACCAACCACCACTCTTCCCCAGCCAAGAGGAGGAGGTCGCCGTACCCTCAGCCCAGACCTTCATACGCCACTGCAGGAGGATGTGGACATTGGCCCAGAGAAGACTCCTACACTCCACCCTAGCATCCAAGAGTCAGGCCGACAAACACCGCTTTAAGGTGCCCACCTACCGGGTGGGGCAGCGAGTCATGCTCTCCATGCGCCATCTGCCCCTCAGAACCGTCTTTCGCAAGCTGGCTCCCAGGTATGTGGGACCCTTCCTCATCAGTAAGGTAATCAATCCATGCTCCATCAGACTGTCACTACCACTCACCATGCGACGCATTCACCCCATGCTCCATGTATCACAGTTAAAACCTCTGGTCTCCAATTCTTTGAGAACCCCAGAGAAGCAGTGTGATCGAGTGGAACCCAAAACAATGTGTTAAAAGCCTGTTCTTCAATGAGTGTTTAAAGTTGCTGCTCTGTTAAACCCCAGTGTGCTTGAATCTGCCATAGATACCATGCCTCACTGGACTTCTCTGAATGGTGTCCATGGGCAGGAGCTTCAGAGGAGAGTTTCACCCTGGCTGCACTGTCCACTGAAACAGTTTACATTAAATGAATGAACAGTGTAATACTGCAGTGAGATATTTGATCATTTAATTGGCTAAAATATTGATTTTCACCAAAAGTGAAAAATAATATATACATTTTAGTAAACATTTCATTGTTGAATTTAACGAATTGCTCAAGGAGGCCATGGTTCCCATGTAATCTTAAGTAATTGCCTGGGTTCTATAGGCACATTGATTGGGAAAATAAATAAACAAGGAAAACAGCAGTAAACTGAAAGGAAAATAACTCCATAGACAGGATCAGTAATGTGCAAAAACACCCTAGCAAGATTTTTTTTTTAAACACAGTCTATGAAAACAGAGCACATACACACTGCAACTAATGAGGAACAGGTTGCACTAATGATGAGGTGGGGCTGGTAGCAAGTAGAGTGCTCAGGAGAGGCATGTTTTGTGAGATTGTCTATGCTTCTTACAGACCTTTCCATGATTGATACCCTTAATGAAAATAACCCCTCGAACACAAGGAAAAATGCTATGGAACTTCATGTGTACAGTTGTACATATTATGTCTGAAGGGGATAAGTAAAAAATAGAATGGCACTCGATAGCGTACATACCTCCACCAAGTCACACATTTGGATTTGCATCAAAATCTAATCAATTGTTCCTTGGTCCATGGTTGACCTTTCCTCAAAATTTCATCAAAATTTGTTCACTACTTTTTGAGTTATGTTGGGAAAGCAAACAAATGGAGGCGAAAACATAACCTCCTCCAACAAAGTTGTCAGAGATAATGAATACGGAAAAAGATACAATCAATACAATGTATAGTTAATATAGATTTGTATATGGATTTTTTTTTTGGAAAAAAACAAAAACAAAAAAGGTTTGTGTACTAGCTTGTTTTCCTTAAACTCAATCTGAGATAGGATTTACAACAGTTGATTTTGTTTCTTTAACCATTTCTGTATTAATTTGGATACATGCTTGGTTCATTAACTTGCTAAAAATTCTGCCCAGGACCAAGTTTAAACCTCCTTATAAAGAAAACTAGGATTAGCTAAAATATCCTGGTACTTAGGAAAACTCATGATGCCATCAGTCATTTTAACTCCCAGCCCACTAGCTGCAAAACAGCCCCAAAGCATCAATGATACTTTACAATAGGAATTCCCAGTGGGTTTTCTCAATGGTGATGGATAACAGATTTTGCATGCGTGCTGCCTCACATTGTAGTATACTAGTGCATTTCAAACAATTAGAATATTATGAAAAAGTTCAATATTTTCCATCAGTTATTTAAGAAAGTGAAAAATTTATATATTCTAGACTCATTACGGGTAAACTAAAATGTTTCAAGCATTTTTCTCTTTTAATTTTGATAATTATGACAAACAGCACAAAAGAAAATCTCAAAATATTAAAGTATTTCATTTTGAGTTTAAGTAAAACGGTATAAATACCGTGTATCTCTCAGTCTAGTTCGGTGCATGCAACCACAATCATGGGGAAGATTGCTGACTTGACAGTTGTCAAGAAGACAATCATCAACACCCTCCACAAGGAGAGTAAGCCAAAGAAGGTCATTGCTGAAAAGGCTGGCTGGAAAAGGTGCACAAGCAACAGGGATGACTGCAGCCTTGAGAGGATTGTTAAGAACAGTTGATTCAGGAACTTGGGAGAGCTTCCCAAGGAGTGGACTGAAGCTGGTGTCAGTCCATCAAGAGCTACCACGCACAGATGTCTTCAGGAAAGGGGCTACAACTGTTGCGTTCCTAATATCAAGCCACTCCTGAACCAGAGACTATGTCAGAAATGCCTTACCTGGGCTAAGGAGAGAAAGAACTGGACTGTTGCTCAGTGGTCCAAAGTCCTTGTTTCAGATGAAAGTAAATTTTGATTAATTTGGAAATCAAGGTTTTAGAGTATGGCAGAAGAGTTGAGAGGCACAGAATCCAAGGTGTTTGAAGTCCAGTGTGAAGGTTCCACAGTCTGTGATTTGGGGTGCCATGTCGTCTGCTGGTGTTGGTCCACTGTGTTTTATCTGGTCCACTGAGCAACAGTCCAGTTATTTCTCTGCTTAGCTCAGATAAAACTCTTCTGGCATTGCTCTGGTTCAGAATTGGCTTGATATTAGGAATGCAACAGTTGTAGCCCCTTTCCTGAAGACGTTTGTGTGTGGAGGGTGTCGAATGATTGTCTTCTGGATAACTGTCAAGTCAGCAGTCTCTTCCCCAAGATTGTGGCTGTGTGTACTGAGCTAGACCAAGAGATACATGGCATTTATGTTGTTTTGGTCAAACTCGAAATGAAATATTCTAATATTTTGAGATACTGGATTTCTGATTTTCATGAGCTATAAGCCATAATCATAAATTAAAACAAAAAAGCCTTGAAATATTTCACTTAATGTACTGAATATAGAATATATGAAAGTTTATATTTTTGAATTTCAAAAAATACCTTTCATGATATTCCAATGTTTTGTGATCCAGAATCTCAAATGGTTTTATTTAACCTCAAACACTCCTCTACATTATCCCAGTGTTGTTGCATCTTTTCTTGCATTTCATGTTCAGTTTCTGATATTTTTGTCCTTTCACTTCTCCAGAAGTAAACAACGCTCTGTTGCAAGTCTTTTCCTGCTCCCAGTGTCCCCTTTCTTATGCATCTCAAATTTACCTAGAAAAACACATCCAGAGATGCCACTATGAAGGGTATGAGAGACTGTGGAAAGCAGGAGAGATTAAATATGAGCTTCAGATCCACTCCAAAGGCTCCAGTAATCAGCCAACATCATCTGATACGTTCAGTGCTGACACTTTTCAGAAAGATATACAGAAGGAAAATCACCACTACTCAGATTGTAAGAAAAGTCTCTCTTATCAGAGTAGTCTCCAACAAAACCAAAGAATTCACACAGGAGAGAAGCTGTATCTCTGCTCACAATGTGGAAACAGTTTTACTCATCAGCGTAATCTCCAACGACACCAGTACATTCATACAGGAGAGAAGCCGTATCATTGCTCACAGTGTGGAAAGAGTTTTAATCAACAGGGGACTCTCCTACTCCACCAGCGCATTCACACAGGAGAGAAGCCGTATCATTGCTCACAGTGTGGAAAGAGATTTACTCAACAGGGTCATCTCCTGGTTCACCAGCGCGTTCACACAGGAGAGAAGCCGTACAACTGCTCACAGTGTGGAAAAAATTTTCCTGACAAGAGTAATCTCCAAAAACATAAGCGCATTCATACAGGAGAAAAACCATGTCACTGCTCACAGTGTGGAAAGAGATTTACTCAACAGGGTCATCTCCTGGTTCACCAGCGCGTTCACACTGGAGAGAAGCCGTATCACTGCTCACAGTGTGGAAAGACTTTTCGTCATCAGGGTGATCTCCAACGCCACCAGCGTGTTCACACAGGAGAGAAGCCGTATCATTGCACACAGTGTGGAAGGAGTTTTACTCAACAGAGTAATCTCCAGCGACACCAACACATTCACACAGGAGAGAAACCTCATCACTGCTCACAGTGCAAGAAGAGTTTTACTAACCAGAGTAATCTTCGAAAACACCAGTGCCTTCATACCAGAGCAAAGATACATCACTGCTCGTTGTGAGGAAAGCGTTCTAATCATCAGAAGCATCTTCAAACACACAAGCACATTCACACAAGAGAGAAGCCATATCTTTGCTGACACTGTGGAAAAACCAATTTATTCAGTAACATTTAAGACTCAGCAGAGCAGTAAATTAGATGGTGAGTTTGTGAAATAGATCAATGACTTAATAATTTGTCTTCACCTAACAGTCTGTGCATTGTATTGAAAAATGCTGAACAGCTACTACATAAAGTAAAAAAACGATTATCTCTCCTGTTTCTGCTATTTTCACAGCATTATTTCAATATGTACAGTATGTTAGATTTTGATCTGTCTGTACTGAAGGAGGTTGAATTGACAAAGTATGACGTAGGAATGTAGACCTCTGCTGCCTAAGAGATTCTGCCTCATGGATATCTGGGAAATTCTGCCTCCCGGATATCCGGGACAAATGTGAATATATATTCACATTCAAGAGTGTGTTGTGGAAGTCTGTACCTCAAAAGTAGCCAAAAAATATACTTGCACAAAAGTTGCCTTAAATGCTTTTATTGTACAAAAACAATGCAAGCGTGAGTGATTCACGGAAATCACAATCATAAATTCATGGTAAATAATGCAACAGTTTCCCCGTGATCTCAATTTCACAGTGATCTCAAAAATAATTGCCGTAAGCTAAAACAGGTGTGTGTGTCTGGGGGTGTGAGGCCCATAAAATATTGAAATGGGAGAGCAGTCTTGGAGGCTTCACACTTCCACCTAAGAAAGGTGGATTCTACTGTCTGGCTCTCACTGCCTTGGAGCCATGCAGTCAAGATAAAAAGATAACCATGGTAAACCTAGCACCTACTGATGCCCCAGAGACTATGGAAATCCTAATGCATTCTGAAGCTCTAAACAGCAAGCCAGAGTCAATATTCTCTCACAGTTGTAGCTCTGTGATTGGATGATGATGAAGCTGAGTTATCTATGTATAACTTAAATGGGTGATGAAGCATTACATTACTGGTTTAGACTACACTACTGTATGAAAGAAGAGGGACATTATGTACCATTACATCACCCTTCAGGATCATAGTCTTACAAAAAGAAGAAAGACATTACTGGTCAACATAACCTTCATTAAGCAGAGAGAAGAATGTGCAAGCGAAGATAAATCTCAAGGATTTAACTAACCAAAACAAGTAGCAATTAGACCAGCCTGCCCTGCCTGTTCCAGATTCAAGAACAAGTAGCAATCAGACCAGCCCGTACCAGTTTTAAGCATGCCAAACACATTTCTATCAATGTGTTAAATGAATTGGCCAAGGCACTAATCTATGCATTTGTTCTGGAAATATTTACCAACAAATAAATCCCACTCTATTTTATAAATTCCAGTCTATTTGAATTAGTTACATGAGTTAGTGAACTTTTGACTTTGCTGATAACATAGCAAAGCACTATCAACCAATTGATACGCATGAATGTTTACACATCCGGGCATCTACCAAACTCTTATCAAGCTGCTATGAAAAAGTCAAATAACAAACATGGTTGAATTTCATCTGTACAGATGTTACATGCAGGTTATGTGAATTCATTGTGTTTTATGTCCAATTGTCTGTTTTATAAAATGTGGTCCTAACTTTGAAATACATTGAAGAATACTGTTGGTAAATGCCTGATGCAGTATGGTGCAATGTTGAGTGCATTCTCTTCAGATCTTCAAAATTCAGACAGTCACCTAAATTAGGACAGAGCAAGACGGACACATTTTACAATTTGGTTCATCTTTTATTCAATAAGACAGAGTTGCCATTGCAGATCACTGCTATTTCTGTTATACTTGTTATTCCATTATTATGTTGAGTAAAATTAGGTCACAATAGGTGGTAATGTGTAAAATGTGGGTTACATGTAACCTAAGGCATATAGTCAATCCGTGTTACAGGATTTAGTTATTCTCTTGTCATTCGAACAATTCATTCTGACATAAGTTTGAAAAGCATGGATTTTCTTATTTTACACTAAATGTCTGTACTATTAGTTTAAATGGGTTCAGTAAATTCAGTTCTTGGTGAATCTGTCTTGTAACGTGTGTTTTTTTTTTTTTTGCTTCCATACCCACACTTATTTGTCAGGGTTGTTAAAGTGATGGTTCGGAGTAAATTCACCCTAGGGTCATTTGAACCGTGACATCCAGCCAAGTATCCCACCCGAAGT
>JAPEKM010000023.1:31975846-31988104 GCA_027575975.1 Cathorops multiradiatus
ATTGGACTCTATCGAAAGCCTTAGTAGCGTCTAACATTACTGTATAAACATTAGTATGATTTAAATTATAATGGCTTATAACCTCATTTAAAATAAATGTACACCGAGTTGTAGAGGATTCCTCTTTAAATCCAAACTGAAGTATTGAGCTAACAAGTTGGATTACTTGAGCTAACAAGTAATCCAAGCTTTGTGTTGATATCTAGGGGATGTCATCAGCATTAAATTAATGACACAAAAGATTTACAAACATAAAAGCAATTTTCAGCAACTTGTATTACATCCATGGAAACTTACCAAGCAGGTATTAAAGAAGCCACTGGGGTCATCACCCAGAAGAACTGGGAGGCCGTGGAGTACCAGTGTGTGCATAGCAGTCACATCTTGTTTCTAGAAGTGAATAAAGAGCCATACAGTGGCATTACACATCATTAATGTTACAGTGGGAAATCAATGTTTCAGTGTTTCACTTTGTGGTTAACTACAGTAAGTTAATTCTGAACTTAACTGAATAGATCATGCCATCTTCAACTTCTATGGTATAGAATTTCAGAGTTGTGTTGCATCCTTGCCTCTTTGTTAATAATATAACCAGTATTGTATTGTTTGTGTCCACGACTTACAGCCTATTCTATTAGCATCACAGTGCACAATATATGTACACCCTACTCACCCTTAAATCAATCTGTTGCAAAAATGCATTCAGTGTCTCTCCAACACCTCCCTGTTTGGTCTTGAATATTGAGACAAATTGTGGAGTATAGCGGTGAAGGGCTTCAAAGAAGTAATTCAGATTTGTTGCAGCAATCCTGTTGAATTCTGAGAACACATAAACACAGTAAAATACCCTGTGAATATGCATCAAGGCAAGGACAGGAATTATAAACATACACAAGGGGAAGAAAACACTAAAAGTAGCATTTAAGCTTGCTTTTGATATGCCATAAATACATAATCATATAGCTGTCTGTGTATAGCAGGTTCAGAGATTTGGAAACACCAAGTAGACAATAAGACAACAATTTATATGAAAACTCCAGCCATTTTCAACCCCTATCCCTGTTGTTCAACATCACCAAGTGCTGTCAATGGGAAAAAGAAGATTTGGTAGAAGATGGAAGAAATAGTGAATGGCAACTACATAAGGCTGACCAATGGGGGTAAATAAGCTCAGTTTCAGTTAACTTGCCCCCCATTGTTTAGCTTTAGCTGCCAGTTCTCTATTCGGTCTATGCTGTACCAAATCTTATTCTTTTCCCTTCAGACAGCACTCTGTGATCTGAAACAGCCTGAAAATGACTATAGTTTTATTTTCTTTTAATCACATACATGTGAACACTTACCTGTCTTTCTGTAAAGAGAGCTGGCCACCGTTCTTTCAGTGTTTCCATTGGAGTTTTGGCCTCCACTATCTCTCGTCTCCTCAAAGAAAAAAGTCTGATCCATTTTTGATGCAATTATGGTAGCTTTTGGGTTTCTTTTTTTTATTTCTTCAGCAAGCAAAATCCTTACTGCTTCAAGGGTTTCTTCACTCTGTCCCTCTGGTAATTCAGGTAAGAAATTGACCTCACATCTTTTGGGCCTTTTGAGGCCTCTTGACATGGTCCCTGGGGTCCCTTTGTCACTGTTTCCAGAGACCTCCACACATCCCGCTTTCCGTAATTTTGATTGAAAGTTCCCCATCTGGAAGTAAAGGCTATTCTTCCAGTTTGAGCAACCATCTGTAGATCCCGCTTCTGTCAGGCAGGGATGTTTGGCAATCAGTGTTCGTGCAACTGCACAAAGCCGGTCCTCATCTGGATAGGTGTCGAATTTGCAAATTTCCTCTGCCAACACATGTAGGATGTTGCATTTTATATCCCAAGGGCACTTGAGTGTTTTGTTGTCTTTAAGATAAGCGAGTCTTAGCCTGTCTTAAGATAAGCCTGTCTTAGCCTGAAATCAACATCAACTGAAAAAAATAGGGATGCTGAAAAACTCCGGTCAGGCCTGTGTCCTTGATGATGATGGTATATTCATCTCCCTCAGGGATACTGTGACCCATCATTAATGGTAGTAGCCAGAGGAGACAACAGTTGTCCATTGCCCCCAACTGTTCCCTTTGACATGAAGTTCCTTGGAATTTTCTGAGGTTGGTTAACTTTATCTGAGAAAATGTATGGAAACTTTTGAATGGCTTCATTCATGGAGTCTAAAGAAACATACTGTACTTCTTAGCAATGCAACTTTGAAGACATAGGGCCAGTTCTACTGGCACTATACCCTCCAAGAAATCATGTAAAATATCAGGTGAAAAACTATCCACCACATGAAAGTATGTCAAGTTATCATTTAATGGACATCCCGTTTTGACACCGTAATGTTTCGCCATGGTACGGTCATGGAGTACTTCTTCCGCATGTGTATCATGACTCTCTCTTGTCCTGGGCTGGTGTAGACCTGATCTAACCTCCTTATCCTGCACATCATTTTGATGGCATAGACAAAAATGACAAAAGCGATCTGCAGCAAAACTCTCCTGGAACCCTGCCAAAGAGTGAGCACCTAAGTTGTCCACTGATACATACAAGGCAGTGCCTTTAACAATCTCTGCTAACTGCTCAACATGAACGGCATGTTCCTCGAGTGTAACAAGATCCTGAATGAGAGGCCGAAGTACTTCCTGATAGCCATGTTTTTGTACTGAGCTATTCTTACACAACAGAGCAAGCTGGATAGTGTGGAGAGCTGACCAGTATTTGGAGTCAAGATTAGCTAGTACCCAATAAACAGCAAACATCTTGTGTTTTTTCTTGGATGTTCCCAGTGGATTTGCCACTTTGAATTCATCTATATATAACCCAAGAATAATCCTAAATTCAAAAGAGCATTACCTGTGAAACAAGTGCCATCTCTGAATGAGTGGTAACCTTCAGGTATGGTCTCTGTATGCAGCGCCTTCTCCAAGATGTCCTTATGGCTTAACAAAGTCTGCAGCATCTTCAGTATGGGAACATAGACAACAGAATTACTAATTTTATCAAGAGGATATTCAACTGGCATAACAACTGGGAATTATTGTGTAATGTAAGATGCTCTCTTGCTAGCTGTTGATAGAGATCCATCTGTATCCATGTGTTTCAGCAAGACATTATTTTGTGAAACAGCATTCATAATTTCGCTCACTACATAATTCACATCCACATTAATACAATGCTGACTGATAATCTCTTGGACTGCAGTTCGTAATACTGGCTGTGAAAGTAAATTAATCTGATTAAGACGCTGAGTTACTACTTGGGCAGTACAGTCAGGTATGTGTAGGATGGTTTGCATTTCCAAAAACAGTGAAGCAAGGTTGCGTTCTAGCTGAGATTCCAGATCTGTTATGCTATCTGCAGAGTCCTCAACTTCACAAAGGGTGTCATCTTGTGATGATGCCCCGTCCCCCTCTTCAGAATGTTGATCATCTGATTGTGAAATGACTGATCTGACTTCAATTTTGAATGGAATAGTGCACCCACTATGCATTCTACTTTTGTGTGCATTAAATGTTGAATACACACTAGTATGAAAATCACAGCCTTCATATGGGCATGGAACTTTCTGCTTTAGTTTTAAATGATTACGCACATGTGTGAAAAAATCTGCTTCAATGCAGGGCTCCTCATATTCACAAATTGACAATGGAACACTGTCACTGGTTTACTAGCTTGGCCAATGTCTGCCTGAGAGTGACATTTGGATAAATGGACTTTGAGTGCATTAAATGACAAAGTGCATAAAAAAATCCATGTGAAGACAAGGTATTGGTTGTTGCTGAGTAAACCCGCCATGTCTTAGATGATGATGCTTAAATAACTGACCTCTTTTGTCTGACAAAAAAATGCAATGCTTACATTTCCACTTCATGCTTACACCATCTTCTAAATTCGCAGCTAACCTTAACTTTGATTCCGAATTCACTACCTCGTGCTTTTAAATTCTAAATTAGCTGCCAACTTTGAATTAGACAATACTTTACTACTAGTTAAAGTCACACGTTAATTTAACCAATTATTAATGTTAAGATGTCTTACAAATTATTTCCCTATGATTGCGACACTTGTAGTGTGGTGGGGGGAAGGGGAGCCATTGATCGAACGTTGGCTCTTTAGAACCTAAAACATGCCTGGGCAAATTCTAACAGTTGACCAACATATCTTTACAGCTTACCACAAAGGCTTCCGAAAGGAAGAGGTCTGATGTTTATTTTTAATCTTCTAAATGCTTTCAACAACGGTTCTTCAGAAGAACAAAATGAAGAGGTGAAAATTGAAATCACACCCCTCCAGCGCAGTAACATCATCTCAGTCGAATGCACAGACTTCTTTAAATTTCTTCGTCTTCTTCCCTGCAGATATGAATGCAATGGTGCCTCCTAATGGTAGAAATGTCACTGTTGCGGTTACTTGTGACCTCAGTCTTATTATGAAGTAACATGCTTTTTTCGCCCTGGAAGTAACTGTTACTTTATCCAAATCATTAAGATGCACACATTTGTTGCTGAAAGTAAAGGAAACAAGGTTAATGAAAGTTCACACAAGTGTTAGATTTTACAGTGTATGGTTGAGCTGGTGGTGATACACACAACTGTACATCTGTAAATTTGCTGAGGATTTTGGTTGACATGCCAAATTTCCTCAGCCTTCTCAAGAAGTACAGTCTCTGCTGCGATTTATTTACAAGCTTGACGAGTGTTATGAGACCTGCTGAGGTCCTCGCTGTTTTATGTTCCATAGAATCTAAAGGTTTTCACACACTCTGCCTTTCTCGTCGATGTATATTGGGGTGTGCTACTCCTTCCTCCTCCTCCTCTTCCTAGGATCAATAATCATCTCTTTGGTCTCATCAGCATTTTTAAAGAGAGACCGTTTGTTTTTCTGATACCAGACCACCTGCCACCTCTCTTCTGTATTCTGTCTCCTCTCACCGTTTGATCAGTCCAATGACTGTGGTGTCGTCTGCAAACTTTATGATGCTGGTGCTAGTCTGGGAGGCCACGCAGTCATAGGTAAAGAGGGTATACAGCAACAGACTTGGTCCCTGTTCTCACAATTCTGATGCCTGAGGTCTGGTTTCCAATGCTGACAGACAGACTAGTTATTCAGAAAATTCAGCACCCAGTTGCAGAGAGAAGGTTAGTCCAAGGGTGAAGAGCTTTTCAAAAAGTCTGTGTGTGGTACGACTGTGTTAAATGGTGAGATATAATCAATGAATAACATCCTCACATATGTCTTTATCCTCTAAATGTGTGAGGGCTATATGGATCGCAGCATTGACATCAGTGGACTGGTTCTGTCAATATGCAAATTGTAGAGGGTCCAAGTTGGCTGGGATGGTCCTTTTTTTTATGTGGGTGTTTTATGTACTAACCTTTCAAAGTAATTTATGACAATTGGGGATTGTGTAACGGGATGATGGTCATTCAAGCAGGTTACAGTGTTTTTCTTTGGGAGGGGCATGATAGTGGTGGTCTTGCCACAATAGTGGCAAGTGGGCACTGAGGCCTGGGTGAGGGACAGGTTAAAAATGTCCATGAACACATCAGCCAACTCCGACGAACAAACCCTGAGTGCCCACCCAGGGATGTTACATGTAACATAACACTTTTTTTTTAATTGTATGGGAACTGAGGATACTAACTGTTGCAGTTTTGCAGTTGGAATTTTTGTTCATTCTTGCTTGATGCAAGACTTAAGCTGCTCAGCAGTTTTTGGTTGCCGTTGTCTCATTCCCCTCTTCATGATGTGCCATACATTCTCAATAGGAGACAGATCTGAATTGGCAGCAGGCCAGTCAAGCACTCCCGAGCTCATGTGGCTATATTTGTCACATTAGCATGATGTTTCTCAGGCAGTGCCACCTGAGGGCTCAAAGGTTCATGCACGTTCAACAATGGCTTCCGACCTTGGCCTTTATGCAATGAAATATCACTGAATCCTTTCACAATACACTGCAACCCTGCTATAACAAATTCCTTGGGGACATCTAGATAGTTCGTTATACTGAAATATCACACCAAACACTCGTTCTTCCATAAAACAAGACCAACTATGTAATTTATATTTATGCTTAAATTCACTTACATATTTATGAAGTAAAGGAAAAAAGTCACACTTGCCATCGTTTGCTTGCCACATCTTTCTTTTCAGCCCATCATGTTGTGGACGAAGTCTTAGAGCTCCTTCTCTTTTGCTTTAAAAGTTGAAATTGAATTTTTAAGGATATATTCTTTTTTTGTCAAGTGTTTTTATTGATTTTAAAGGAGTTTAACAATCGTTGAAAAACATTGTATCACAAGTCCCCTTAATAAATCCCCTCCCACCCATAGAACCAATCATGCCAACATTTTCAATCCTAAAGATAGCAAAATAATGACAGAGAAATTATAAATGTTAAAATAATTATAAACATTAAATTAAAATAAAATAAATAACAAACAATATAAATGATGCAAAAAAGGAAATATATAAAATAACACAATCTTACAGTTAAAATAATAATAATAAATAAAACAGATTTATTAAACAATCAGGAATTGCAGCCACATGACCTTGCTTTTTCATCAGTGCTGCGTATTATTCAGAAGGAAGTGTTTTTAGCCTATCAAAATAGGTCAACAGAGGGTCCCAGGTTTTATAAAATTTCTTGCTAGAGTGTCCCTTGAGAAAATGTTTGATCTTTTCCAGCTTTAAAAACATCATAAGGTCTGAAAGCCACACAGAAACCTTTGGAGGGGTAACTGATTTCCATTCCAACAATATCCTCCTGCGCGCTATAAGAGTTGCAAAGGCTATAACACTCTCTTTTCTACTAGGTATTATCACATCTGCTCCCTCTACCCCAAATATAGCAGTTGCAGGGTTGGGCTGTAAGTGTAAACCAAACGCTTCATTTAGTATTTCAAATATTGACGTCCAGTATTCAGTCAGTTTGGGACAAGCCCAGAACATGTGGGTCAGATCCCCCCTGGCTATCTTGCAACGATCACAAGTATCATCCAAGGTACTGTATATTTGGGCTAGTTTCGCCTTACTAAAATGCATCCGGTGAAACACTTTAAACTGAATTAGATTAAGACGTGCACAAGGAGAGGTACCATTAACCCAGCTCTGCGCTCTGTCCCAGACTATATCTGATATGTCAGTACCAAGTTCTTCTTGCCATTTGGTTTTGATATCGTTTGTTGTTGGATTTTCCAATGACATAATGAGTTTATAAATGCTGGAAATGTGACCGCGCCAGGTTACAGGCCTTTGAAGTATGTCTTCTATCACTGACCTTTCAGGAATTTGAGGGAATGATGGAACCAAAGTTTGAACAAAATGACGAATCTGAAGGTATCGAAAGAAATTAGATTTAGAAATAGAGAACTTATTTGAAAACTCTGTGAAATTAGGGAAAACTTTATCTATGAATAAATCCTTACACGTCATTAAACCATTAAGCCTCCACTGTCTGAAAGAGTCATCTGTTTCTGCAGGGGGAAATAGATGATTGTTACAGATTGGACTGTATATGGACATTTCGGTTAGCTTAAATGTCTGCCTGAATTGTATCCAGATTCTCAAAGTAGAAACCACCACTGGACTACAGGAGAAATGGGTGGGAGAGAGAGGTAGTTTTGAGGTAATTAAGGCAAGAAGTGATGACTGTTTGCAGCTTTTCCCTTCTGCAGCACACCAACCCGTTTTAGGGTCCTGAAACCAGTAAATGATTTTTTGAAGGTTTGCTGCCCAATAATAGCGCATTAGGTTGGGAAGAGCAAGACCACCCTCAGCTCTTGGCCTTTCCAGAAATGCCCTGCGTACTCTAGGGATCTTACCTTCCCAAAGAAAATGTGACAGTCTCTCATTTATTGAACGAAAAAAAGACTTGGGGAGAAAAATAGGCAAGTTTTGAAATAAATATAGAAATCTAGGCAGTATATTCATTTTAATACAATTGACTCTCCCTGCCAAGCTTAAACATAAAGAATTCCAGCGTTGCAGGTCAAGCTTCAATTTCTCAAAAATAGGGGAGAAGTTTGCGCCAAATAAGTCAGAAAAAGAGGCGGTCACATTTATGCCTAGATACTTAAATCCTGTTTTTGAAAAACAAAATGGCAGGTCTGCCTCAGGGATTGTTGATGCTTTCTTATTTATAGGGAAACAAATGCTTTTTGAATAATTGATTTTATAACCAGAAAAGCTACTGAAATTGTTTAGAATATTAAGAATCACAGGTGTACATACCAGGGGATCTGCTATATAAATTAAAAGATCATCAGCATACAAAGAAACTTTAAATTCCATCCCCATTCTATATATCCCATGTATTGAAGGTGTAGATCTGAGTTTTATTGCCAATGGTTCTATTGCGATGATAAACAACAATGGACTGAGAGGACAGCCTTGGCGTGTTCCTCTAGCTAAAGGGAAATATTCTGATCGCAGTGTATTCGTGATTACAGCAGCTTTTGGAGAAGAGTATAGTAGTTGGACCCAAGAAATGAACTTTGGACCAAAGCCAAATTTCTGCAAAACTGAAAACAGATACCCCCATTCCACCCTATCAAAGGCCTTCTCCGCGTCCAGGGACACCACCACTTCTGGTGTGTCCCCGGACGCAGGTGAATGCACTACATTTAGGAGTTTACGTATATTCACAAAAGAGTGGCGGCCTCTGACAAAGCCTGTTTGGTCCTCTGATATTATATCACAAATTACACCATTTATCCTGGCAGCTAAGACTTTTGAAAGTATCTTAACATCTGTATTGAGCAGAGATATTGGTCGATAAGAGCCGCAGTCAGTAGCATCTTTACCTGGTTTCAACAGGACGGTAATAAGGGCCTCGGTGAGGCTTTGTGGTAAGCATGATTGTTCAAGAGAGTGAACAAACATGTTTAGCAGTAAAGGGATGAGTTTAGAGGCAAATTTTTTATAGAACTCCACCGGAAAGCCATCAGGCCCCGGTGTTTTCCCACTCTGCATATCCGTTATTGCGCTTTGTATTTCTTTCGCTTCAAGTGGTTTTTCCAAATTTTCCACATCATCTTGAGGGACTGATGGAATATCAATGTTCGCCAAGAATTCTGCCATATGAGAAGTGTCTTGGGGATATTCTGAAGAATATAGGTTTAAATAGTAATCTCTAAATGTGTTGTTAATTTCTTGAGGGTTTATTGTCAGTTCTTGTTGATTTTTTCTGATACTTGAAATATGCTTGGATGCAGATCTACTCTTTAACTGGTGAGCCAAAAGCCGACCTGCCTTCTCCCCATTTTCATAGAAAAAAGCACGTGATCGCAATAAGTTTTGTTCTGTTTTTTCTGTAGACAGCAATTCATATTGCGCTTTCAAGTTCAATTTTTCTTTGTATAATTCAGGAGTTGGAGTTAGAGAGTATTGCTGGTCAGTCTTTTGAATATTGTTTAATAATGTGTCTTTTGTTTGTTTTCGCTGTTTACTTCTTGAGGCCATAAATGATATGATGTGTCCTCTTAGAACAACCTTCAATGTCTCCCAGAGTGTTGATGGGGATATTGAATCTGACTGGTTAGTTAAAAGAAAGTCATCTATTGTTTTGGATATGTATTCACAAAAGTTATCATCTGAAAGTAATGTTGCATTTAATTTCCAAGTTGGTTTTGTAGAGTAATTGAGGGCAAAGTTTACTTCAAGAATGAGAGGTGCGTGATCAGACTCAACTATGGCAGAGTATTGTACAGTGTTTACAGCAGAAAGAAGGTTTTTATCAATGAAAAAATAATCTATTCTAGAGTAAGTTTGGTGAACATGTGAAAAACAAGAGAATTCTTTTTTTCCAGGATTAAAGAATCTCCACGGGTCAGTGCATCCAATGTGGTTCATAATATTGGATAATTCCCTGGACATCTTTGACACAGTAGTTATCTTGGGGTTGGAGCGGTCCAAAGTAGTATCTATAACACAGTTCATGTCCCCTCCAAATATTAAAGCATGTGTATTTAAATTGGGAAGTGAGGTCAAAACCTTTTTGAAAAAATCGGGGTTATCCCAATTTGGGGCATACACATTTACTAAGACTACAGGCTTGTGAAAAAGGTGACCTGCTACCATAATATAGCGCCCTTGGGAGTCTGAAATTATTTTTGAAGCAGTGAATAACACTCTCTTATGTATCACTATCGCTGCTCCTCTTACCCTGCTGTTGAAATCTGAGTGATAAACTTGTCCTACCCATGATTTTCTTAACAAATGGTGATCTTGTGAACGAAGGTGAGTTTCCTGTAAAAATGCTACATCAGCATTCAGTCTTTTCAAGTGCGTAAATACTCTAGATCTTTTCACCGGCCCATTCATACCTCTAACGTTCCAGCTAATGAATCTTACAGGCCCTCCTGACATATTCCTACTTTCCATTATGTTTCAGTGACTATATAGGCTGTATCCTGTGTGAGATAGCGCGACGTAGTCAGCAAAGTCAGCCACATAACCATATATGTTGAGATATCAGCTGTAGTTCCTGAGATAGCATTTAGTATAGAAGTATAGAAAAACAGTACTAAGAAAAATAATGACAACGATAAAGTAAAATAAAAACTAAACATTGTTGGCATTTCCCCATAACCCCTATTTAAGAACCAGAAAAACCAAACACTAGGTTCATCCACAGAACAAAGACGAACCGCAGTCCCCCTACTCTTAAATTCCCAGTAATGCATTCACAATGATGGCCTATACGGCCCCCGTACACAAAATAAGGCAACGCATGCAGGCATCTCCCCACCTGCTGAAATTAACAAGTTTCTTTTAGTTGGGTTACATTATCACAATTTCGATTACTCTTTCACTGACCTGGTTAAGTTTAACAGTCCACTACTCCGTCATTGTTATAATAAATGAAAAAGTTCAGCTTAACCCTCCTCCATCGTTGCAATCTGACTGTCATAGAACAGTTGAGCCTCTTGGGGGGAAGAGAAGTTGAATGTTTTGTCGCCGAATTTCACTCGGAGTTGCGCTGGGTAGCGCAGCCTGAACCACACTTTCTTCTGATATAGCAGCCGTTTAACATCTTTAAATTCCGCCCGTCTCTTTGCGAGTGCTCTCGTCAAGTCAGGGTAAATCCGTAGGCTGATTCCTCTGAACTGCACGTCGTGCGCCCTTGCAAAATTCAGAGCCTTTTCTTTTTCCTGAAATTTGTGAAAGCACACAATGACAGGGCGAGGTGGGTCTCTTTCAGAGGGCTTATCGCCAAGTGAGCGGTGGGCTCGCTCCAGTTCGGGTGGTTTATCAAAGACGCCTGGCATGGCTTCCATTAGCATGTCGGATACAAACTTCACCGGTGACTGTCCCTTCTCGCTGTCCTCTGGGACATTTAATATCCGCAGATTGGCCCTTCGTGATCGATTTTCAAGGTCCTCTAGTCGGTCGAGGAGCATCGCGTTTTGTTCCTCAAGATGTTGTATCTTTTTCTCTGCTACAGTCAAAGCTTCGAAGTTATCCCCAGCCAACGTTTCAGTGGTGATCAGTCGTGTCTGGAAATCACTTACAGTCTCTGTTAAAGCAGTTACCGATGCTTGGAGAGGGACGATGGCTTCTTTAATTAAAGTCGCGATGTCCTCTTTCAAGGAAGCTCGTTGTTTGCCGAATTCAGCGACAAGTTGGGTCATAGAAACGGTCTCTGAAGGTTTATCTCTGGGAGAGCTGACGGTACCAGCCATGGCGGCGAGTTTTGCAGCTGGAGTTTTCGACGAAGCAGCTCTTGTACTTGTGGCCATATTATCAGCGAAAATCCGCGTTAAATGTGATATACAACAATATTTGTAACAAATAATAAACAGTTAGGTGGAGATATGCCCTCAATTGCGTTATTTCAAAGTCATTGAAAAGATATGCGGGGAGCTCCGCTTTCCTGCTGCCTATCCTCTCATGGCCAAACCGGAACTGGCGTCGAGTTCTATCTAGTTAATAAAGCAAAGGGTCGTCTCACACAAAAATCGTCTTTGTTTCATTTATTCTGGCTTACTGATTACTGTTTATAGTATTTTTTATGCCTCCGCCACCGTAAGCTGCAGGAGGCATTATGTTTTCGGGTTGTCCGTCCATGCGTGCGTCCGTCCCAAAACCTTGTGAATGCGATATATCAAAGGCAAATGAAAGGAATTTCACCATTTGTGCATTTGGGGACAAAGATAAACTGATTAGATTTTGAGGTCAAAAGGTCTAAGGTCAAGGTCACTGTGAGGTCAAATGTCTGTCCGAAAACCTTGTG
>JAPEKM010000023.1:32018062-32028546 GCA_027575975.1 Cathorops multiradiatus
GAGAGCAGTGGCTTTCTCCTTGCAACCCTGCCATGCACACCACTGTTGTTCAGTGTTCTCCTGATGGTGGACTCATGGGCATTAACATTAGCCAATTTGAGAGAAGCCTTCAGTTGCTTAGAAATTACCCTGGGGTCCTTTGTGACCTCGCCGACTACTACACACCTTGCTTTTGGAGGGAACTTTGTTGGTTGAAGTTGTTGTCTTTCTCTTATTACTCGTTATCTGAAAGACAAACAGAGACACCCAGTAATAGACAGCCAGTAATTAGACATAGGTGTAACTTGAGCATGTTATTTGCTGGTTCAACCTGACTCCTCACCGTTCCCAGCTAAAGCTTGACCACACCCTCGCTGCCATATACCCGCACAGCCCAACTCAGTCCAGGGAGCCATCCGGCTGACTCCCCCCAGTGAAAGATGTAATCTGCCACCACCATCTGCACTCCCAGCCTGTGGACCACCTCAAATTTAAAGGGCTGAATGGTCAGATACCAACACTTGATTCATGTGTGGCATCCTTCATGCAGTGGAGCCACTGGTGCGGGGCATGGTTGGAACAGAGGGTGAACAGGCATTCTAGCAGGTAGTACCAGAGAGTGAGGAATGCTCACCTGATGGCCAGACACTCATCCTCTATGGTTCTATAATTTGATTCTCACATGGAGAGCATGCAGCTGATATACAGCACTGGGAGCTCCTCTTCCTCCACCACCTAGGACAAAACAGCCCCAAACCCTCTGTCAGATGTGTCAGTGTTTAAAAAGAAAAGGGAGAGAAAAGTCAGGAGAATGCACCAGCAGGCCCCCACACAAAACCACTTCTACCTGAGCAAAAGCTCATTCACACAGTTCTGTCTACTGACCAGATCTGGTGCCCCCTTTTTAGTGAGGTCAGTCAGCAGGCTGGTAACGTCTGAAAAGTTAGGCACTAACCAATTATAACAGCCAGCTAACCCCAGGAACTGCCTCACCTTCTCTTTGGTCTTAGATCTTGGACAGGCTGCAATTGCTGCAGTCTTATCAATAAGGTTGGTCTTATCCAACCTGCCCATGACCCAAGTGGAAGCCCAGATACTGTACTTCCACCCATCCAATTACACACTTTTTCAGGTTTATTGTGAGCCCTCAGTGACCTCAGGGCAGCCCTGAGATGTTGTAAATGCTGCTGCCAACCATTACTATGAATAATATAATTGAAATAGGCAGTGGCATATGCATTGTGGGGATGGAGGATTCAGTCCATGAGATGCTGAAACATTGCTGGGGCTCAAAAAAACCTGAAAGGAATGGTGACAAATTGGTGTAAACCAAATGGAGTGGAAAAGGCCATTTTCTTGCAGGATAATGGAGTCAAAAATGTCTGACAATATCCCTTTGTTAAATCCAGTGTCGAATGAAAGCGCATCACACTTAACTGATTGAGCAGTTTATCAATGCAAGGCATTGACTATGCATCAACTTTACATACTGCTTTTGACTTTTCTATCATCCATACAGAACTGGACTGACCGCTCCAGTTGCTGTATGACTCCTTAATTACCCAGATCTCAAGCATAGCCTGGAGTTCATCCTGAGCCACATGCTTTCTTGTGATCAGGGAACCGATACAGGCGAATGTGCACCACCACCTCTGGGGGAGTCTCAATGCGATGCTCCATGAGGTCATTGCAACCAGGGAGGGGTGAAAACAAATCGCAGAACTCCTCCTGCAACTTGATAGCCTATGCTCTCTGGGGTAGTGACAGGTGGTCCCATGGGAGAATGGGGTGAATTGGGCCACACTTTTTGGACTTACCTCTGGGCCAAGCTCTACTCTCTCCAGAACCACTATCGCCAGAGCCACAGAAACACTCTCTCCATGGTTTTAGGAGATTGAAGTGGTAAATTTGATGTGTTACCACTTTCTAGATGCCTGACCTCATAGTCAACTTCCCTAATTTGCCATGTGACCTCAAAGGGCCATTGCCACTTGGCGAGTAATTTTAAGCTTGAAGGGGGCAGTAAAATGAGCACTTTAATCTTCTGGTGCAATTTCCTTTAGACATATTCCTCTGTTGTAGAGGTGGAATTGACATTCTTGTGCCTGCAACATATTCTCCTAGGCTATGTGACTCAGTGCATGGAGGTTTTCTCTCAGGTCAAGAATGTACAGAATTTCATTTTTGCTTTGAGAAGATTCCTCCTCCCAATATTCTTTAATGATATGCAAGACACCACAGGCATTGTGCCCATACAGAAATTCAAATGGGGAAAACCTGGTGGAGGCTTGTGGGACCTTGCCCATTGCAAACAACAAAAGGTCCAGCCACCTATCCCAGTTTCTACCATCCCCATGAATGAACTTATGAGTCATGTTTTTAAGTGCTTGGTTAAATAAGTTGAATAGCCCATCTGTTTGTACAGTAGATGATAAATACTAGTACAAATCAATTTAGTCCTCAATAATTTGTACAGTTTGCATAGTGTGTGTGACATGAAAGTAGTGCCTTGATCAGTCAGGATTTCTTTTGGAATCCCAACTCAGGAAATAATGTGGAAAAGTGATTCTACAACACAACATGCAGAGATGTACTGCTTCTGGGCATCATGTTGCATAATCCACTATGACTAAAACAAAGCAATATCCTCATGCAGATCAATCTAATAGGCCCAATGAGATCCATGCCAATTCTTTTGAAGGGGCTCTCTTAATGGTAATGGGTGCAATGGCACTTTTGGTGTAGCAGATGGATTTACCAGCTGGCATTCATGACAAGCTGCACACCACCAACAGACATTGGAATGAATCCCTGGCCAATAGAAGTGAGCCATAAGACAACTTAGTGTTTTGTCCTGACCCAAGTGCCCAGCCATAGGATTATGATGAACTGCATGGAATAAAAGTTCCCTACAGCTCTTTGTGAGCAAAAACTCTCATCTCTTCTTTTGTCTGAGTGTCCTGTGTCACTCGATATAGGATATCCTTAATAATACAAAAATACAGGAAGGAAAATACAAGGTTTGGCTGGAGTTTTCGGCCATCAATTACTTTTACTTGGTCAAAGCCATGCCTCAGAGACACATCATGCATCTGTTCCAATGGGAAATCCCCCAAGAGATTTCCCAGAGACAGAGGAGGGATGGGGCCCTCCTCACTCTCCATGTCATCATGGTGCGGAGCTGATGTGGACAGCCCTGGGACAGCTTCCCCAGCCAAGGTTGTGGCAGGATTCCCCTATAATATACTACTGCAGGACCCATCCACTAGTAACTGTTTTATTAAATTTTTTAAACCCCAGCCAATCTGTTCCCAGGATAAGTGGATGGGTGAGGCTCAGGCTAACTGCTGCCTCCGCACTATGCTTTCCTCCTTGGAAATGAATAGTGATGGGCATTAGCAGATATTTGTGAGCATCCCTGTGTACACACCTCACCTTCAACAATTGTGCATTTCTTAGGACCCCACACTGAATCAGGCTTTGATGCATGGAGGTCAAATTACAGCCAGACTCCATCAAAGCCTGATGTGCACCCCCTTGGATACTCACAGAGACTCAATACATTCCTGCTTAGTCACAGGAAGCCAGTGGTGCATCAGAGTTGTGAATCAGAATCCCCACCCCTTTGTGGAAGTGCTGAACCTGGGAAATGCCTGGCTTCCTGCAATGCCATTAGACCTGCCTGGACTTTCTCCTGATTTTGGTGGGCATGGACAGGTTCATCTGTGGAGAGAGAGAGGAGATTAGCAGCAGAATAGATGTCGGGAGAAAAGGGTGAGGAGACACGAGGACAGACCCAAGTGTAGGGAGTAGGTATTGGGGGAATTGGCCCTCATCTCTGTGGGGCTGGGGCAAGGGAAGGGTGAGGAGAGGGAAAAAGAGACAGTGAAAGTGAGAGAGAGAAAAAGAGAAGATGCAGGAGCACTCACTCCCAGAAATGCTATCAGGTGGTCCTTTGCTAGTTGGACCGCCTCCTCTAGTGATGCAGCTTGAGGACACTGGATCTGTGTCAATGTCTCACTTGGCAGTTGGGTGACAAACTGCTCCAGTGTCATGTGGTCAATGATGGTCTTAATGTCACATTCTGGCCAAGGCTGACCTGTTGCAGTATAGCCTACTTCAGGTCAGGGTACTCCATCATGCTTGTGGCCAGGAGATGCCAAGCCACAAACTGTGCTTCCCCTGACAGAAGTAACAATAGGTGAGCCACCCATTGTGAGATTGGCCATGAGCTTGCCTCAGTGATGTGCACAATCAGCTCAATAAAGGCTTTGAGGTTGTCCTGCAGCCCCAACTTGCTGAGTTGGACAGTCATACTGGCTGCAAGAATGATCACTGGAGCACCCACTGACTGGACCAAGCTCTGGATCACCTGCTGATCCATCACCTGGGCCTCAAGCAGAGCCTGGAAGCACTACCCCTGATCCATGGACAGCATGGTGAGTACTTGGTGCTGGCACTGGAGGTTTTTTGCAAGTGACTGGAGGCACTCCCTGACTGGTTCAGTCTCCACAGCGGCATTTTGTTCCTCACTCCTCAGTTTCAGCACCAGTATAACAAATCTGGATGTGTGGAAAATGACAAATTGGAGACCAGAACTACAGTTCAAGGTGCACTTTATCTTTGACATTCACTTTTCTGTGAATTCTACACACACACACGTTGGAGAACACAACTCTTTCTCTCTCGTATTACCGGCTATCTGAAAGTCACAGAGACACACATTAATAGATAGTCAGTAATTAGACACAGGTGTAACTTGTCACAACATGCAGAAATGTACTTGTCACATGCTACCTGCTAGTTCAACCTGGCTCCTTGCCATTCACAGCCAATTCTCAACCACACTCTCATTGCTACAGTTATTTAAATTAATTTTATTTCCATGTATATGAATATATAAAATAAATGTATTCTTTACAAAACTTTTTTTTTCTATAGTAACATCCTATGTTTGCATTGCAAGGTATTAAATATACAAGTTTTGGCCTACTCTCTGAACAATTGTAAGCATAGTTCTATACAGTATAGTAGCACCACCGGGTTAATTAGCAGTGAGAAGAATGTGAATAGGCATGGAATAATTAACTGCATGTAACAACAAATAAACAAGAAGTGTTCAAAGAATAAAACAATGATTTTCATGCAGCAAGCTAACACAGCAGATTTTAGTCCTTTTTTTTTTTTTTGAAAATGTAACTTCCTTTTGTTGAAATCTCATGCAGGCTTGTAGTTGGACAAAATGAAACATATTTTGTAGATGTTTGAAGCAGTGAAAAATTAAACCAGGATTATCCCCATGTCTGTTTATTTATTTATCAACAATATTTAAACAGGTCATCTGATTTAGCTAAGGCTTGTTTAAATGTAGGCCTGTAATATAACTAAATAGCATATACAATCACCTAAAAAAGGTATATAAACATATAGTCACATGTGAACAAAAAACTATAGGCTATGAATACACATATATCCAAACTAACTACACAAATGAAGTTTGAAACTCTTCTTGAATTTAAAGAATGATGCTTACTTTCTCAAACTACTCGGAAGTGTGTTCCACATTTTAGCCCCATTTAAGCAAAAAAAGAACTATGATAATTAGCAGTTTTAGCAAGGGGCAAGTGGTGAAGCTCTTTATTTTGAGTATTCTGTTATTAGATCCAAAAGCATTTCAGGTCTCTGGCATTGTTCTTTTAGATGTTATTTCTACAAGTTTATCTGAATTGTGTCAAGGTACAGGCACTTACTGACGGAGACGCAGGGTAGAGCAGGCGCATTGCAAACTAGAAACCAAATCTGCAAACAGAAGGCATGGTCAGGGTCAGGCAAAGGTCACTCAATGTACTAACAGTATTTCAGAGGTCAGGCAAGAATTCAAGGTCAACGAAACAACCTAAAGCAGGGTCAAAGTCACCGGAAGTCAGGAACCATAATTAAAGGCTTGGTAAGATCAGGCATGAGGACACAGAATGATACTTTGCAACTAGAGTGAGTGCTGAGCTGATATAGAGGGATGATTGCTGGGAAAATGGGAAACAGGTGCACTTTCTCGTATTTAAGAGATGAGGAGCACTGTGGCACTTGGGAAATGTAGACCAGAGCGTCCATGCTCGAATGCTGCTCCGAACTCAGGTTGTTTTTGCTATAACTGACAGAACCCCACCCCCGCACCCCCACCCCCCAGGCACTCACTCTGGGAATGATCTCCTTTCTGGGGCGACCTCTTCTCTGGGTGCTGGTTTGTCAGGGTGTTCTATGTGGAACTCTTGGGTGAGGAGTGGGTCTAGGATGTTCTTAGCATTCACCCAGCTTCATTATTCTGTTCACTAGATACTCAAATTGACCTTGACAATGCCAGGAGTTGAGGATGTTGCGCACCTGATATATTGAGTCTCCCTCAACTTCTAAGGGAGATGGAGGTTCACTGGTGGGTGTGTTAGTTGCTAGTGGTCCTTGAATGGCAGGCTTAAGGCATGGCATATGGAACATGGACAGCATCCAGCAGTGTGGTGGGAGCTCTAATTTGTATGATACCTCATTGATTCTGTGGAAGACCCTAAATGGCCCAATGTATCAGGCATGAAGTTTTTGTCATGACGTTTGGATCTCGTAAGTTCCTTGTAGACGCCCATACTCTGTTGCCTGGAGAGTATACAGGTGTTTCCTCTCTGTGTTTATCTGCATAACACTTATATTTGTTGGCTACCAGTTCCAACCTCTGATGAACTCCTTCCCATACTTGTTCACTCCTTTAAAACCAGGAATCTACTGCTAATATCTGAGTAGGCAAGTCGTCCCAAAGGAATAGAAGTGGCTGATAACCATTGATGAACTGAAAGGGTGTTAACTGGGTGGCCAAGTGTTTCAGGGAGTTCTGGGCATATTCTGCCCAGGGAAGGTATTGCACCCAATCCTTTTGGTTTTCCATGCAGAACACTCTGAGGAAACACCTGATCTCCCAGTTTGCGTGTTCCACTTGGCTGTTGGACTGCAGATGATACCCCAAGATTAAGCTTATGGAAACCCCCAATTTGTTCATGAACTTGGTCCAAAACCTGAAGGTGAACTGAATACTTAGGTCATTAACTATGCCCTCTGGGATTCCATAGTATCTGAAAACATGAGTGAACAGGATTTCAGCAGTCTCAAATGCTTGGGGAGGCCACGCATGGGAATGAGTTTTAATGCTTTGGAGATGTGATCAATCACTACCAGGATGACTATTGCTTTGAGACTTAGGTAGATCCATGATGAAGTTAGTGGCAATATGTGACCAGGGTCTTTGGGGTATAGGAAGCAGGCAGACTTTACCTGTGGGCAGAGCCCAGGGTACCTTGGCTTGGGTGTGAGTGAAACAGGAGGAAACAAATTCATTGACCTCTGAGACCATATTCTCCCACCAATACTTATTTTGGATGAGCTGATAGGTACACTGACTGCTAGGGTGTCCTGTGGCCAGGGATGCATAAGCCCAGGTGATGACTGCTAAGGTGAGGACTTCAAAACTGTGGAGGCACATACATGAGACCAGGAGGACAAGCTTCAGGAGGATTGTGGGGCTGGGCCTGTGCTATCTCCTTGTTAATTTCCATTGTAATGATATGAACAAAGCATTCAGGTAGCAGGATAGGAATGGGCTCTGGGTTGTGGTCAGCAGTATTGTGAATTTTAGAGAGGGCATCAGCCTTGGTGTTTCTAGAGCCTGGATGGTATGCAATAGAAAATCAGAACCAGGTGAAAAAGAGTGCCCACCTTGCCTGACAGGGATTCAGTGGTTCTGTTGTTTTTAGGTACTCAAGGTTCTTATGGTCTGTGAGAATTATAAACAGATGTGTAGCTCCTTCTAGCCAATGTCTCCATTCTTTGAAAGCTAATCTGATGGCTAGAAGTTCTTGCTTTTTGATATTAGTTTTGCTCAGCTGGGATGAGTTGTTTTGAGAGAAAAAAGCCATGAGGTGTAACTTGGGTCTTTCCCCAAAGCACTGAGATAACACCCTTCTGACTCCTGTTTCTGAGATGTCATCTTCCACAGTGAAGGATTTAGTCAGATCTGGGTGCCTGAGAATGGGAGCAAACGTGAAAGCTGCCTTAAGTTGTTCAAAGGCCTCTGAAACAGCTTGGTTCCATTGGAAACATTTGGCACCTTTTTTAAGCAGGGCAGTGAGATGATGAAATAGTGCTGAAACCTCTGATAAAACAAGAATAAAAATGGGCAAATCCCAGGAAGTGTTGCAGTTATTTCACTGTAGTGGGTGTGGGCCAGGTAGGTACTATGGAGACCTTACTGGCATCCATGCTTACACCCTCCACACTGATGATGTATCCAAGGAACAAAATCTGAGTGACATGAAATTCACATTTCTCTGCCTTGACATATAAGTGGTTCTCTAGGAGCCAGGTTAGCACTGATCAAACATGCTTATTGTGGGTGGTTTCATTTTGGGAGTAAATCAGGATATCATCTATGTAGGCCATAACATACTGTAACATCCCAACATGTCTCTTAGGACATCATTAATGAGACACTGGAAGACATTGAGAGTGCAAGAAAGTCCATATGGCATTACATAGTATTCAGAGTGCTGTGAATTCATGCTAAAAGCTGTCTTCCAATCATCTCCCTTCTTGCTAGATTCTGTGCAGTTCTAAGATCCAGTATTGTGAACAATCAAACTGTCCTTAGCTGTTTTAAAGCATTGGGTACCAGGAGGAGAGGATAAGGATACTTTACTCTGATCTGGTTTAGACCTCTGTAGTTGATGCAGGGGTGAAGTCCCCCCTTTCTTTTCCATAAAAAAAAGATGCTTGCTGAGGTTTGGGATGTAGATGATTGGATGTATCCCTGTTGTAGCACTTCCTGAACATACTCCTTCATGGCAGCTTGTTTGGTGATGGATAGTGGACACATGTACATCACTAGGATTGCGAGATGGGGGGGGCTTAGCCCCAGGAGTGTGTTCAGTAATGCACACGCGCGTGCCAATTTTTGTTTTTTTTTTATTGCTCCTACATAGGCTTCGTCAATTCTTCATTATTTGAAGAATATTTATCAGAATCTGTTATCTGGATCACTTTCTTTTTCTACCATGCTATTTCTCTCATAAGTCTTCAGGATATCTTCTTTATATTAACAAAATAAGTCTAAATCAGTTCATTAGAGGCTGGGGCTATGTTTATGAAGAAAGATGTTTGCAAATATCTCCATCAATGCATTTGGTAAAAATTAATTAGGTTATATTCCAAATAAAGCTATTTATTTCAGTCTGATGCACTGAACAGGAGACAACATAATGGTGTGGTGCTTTATTTAATTAGTTTAGTCACAACCAGCTTAGTTCACAATCCTAGTGAAATCCGACAATACAGACAAATATGAATGTTTCTCAAACATTTATTCTGCCAAATGAGAGGAGTATACCTTAACCTAAGGGGGACACTTAGTTTTCAGAGCAGATATCAAACAAATAAGCTTAAACTGATAGTGAAGTTTAGAAAGAAAATTTGCTCACCATTTCTGTCCGATCTCAACAGCTTTCATTATTTAAGTGCTAGCTAGAGCTACTTTACGAGATGGGCTAAAACACAAAGAAAAAAAAAACCTAAGGTCTTACTTGGTCTTACTTACTTTAACTCGAGGAAAGCGTTGCGGGCTACTACGTTGTGGCCAAATAGGCTACCTCGTTCAATTAGTGGCCTCGATCAAACCGTAGCTAAACCGTCTCAGAACGGTGCATTGGTTGAACTCGGCCCTGTTTTCCCTGTTGACACTTACTGACCTCGATCATGCAGACCTCTTCAGCATCAGCTCCCTTGTCACTCTCCTGTTCCTCACTCACTCTCTTAAAACATCATCGTATATCCATCTAGCCAATTAATTGAAAGGACACATTAAATCTTCTCTCGCCATAACTATTGCAACTAATGGCATTTAGTTTTCACTCGCAATAGTTGAAGAACATACCAATACACAGATGGGACAGAATTTAGAAAGCTGTCAAGTTTAACTGTTCACGCTATTATTGGCTAACATTTTCCATAAAGTTCAATTTAGCTGCCACAATGTTAAAAGGGACAAGTAGCCTACAACATCACATTTTCTTCCCCTTAGATAAACATAGGTAACGTTAAGCAATTGACAATGTCTGACATCAACTTAGAATCTCTTGTTCACTCACTGTGAATTAAGTCCTCTTCTTCTCTTTACAACTCTGCCGGCCTCAGGAATGTAACGTTACAGCAAGTAGGCCTAATAACATACAGCTCCCATCTGAATCGCATATGCCCGCCTACCTGGCTATGCTGGGAAACATAATGATAATTTTATTCGTGTCGTAGCTAGAACTTGTAGACATAGTATTGTTTGACTCGTTTACTTGCTGGTTTGTGTTATGTGCAAGTCTACACTTGTGTGTGTGTATATTACACACAACCCCGATTCCAAAAAAGTTGGGACAAAGTACAAATTGTAAATAAAAATGGAATGCAATGATTTACAAATCTCA
>JAPEKM010000023.1:32068874-32081739 GCA_027575975.1 Cathorops multiradiatus
TGAAAAATCATTGGAGCCAACTTCATGCCAGGTATCTAGGCAGTATGGGAAAACAAAGTATACCAATAATATTTTAATTAAAAAATGTTACATTCTCAGAAAATGTCCAGGTCAAAATGTATCATAGTTGGAGAATCGCCCATACAGACGTAATTGGCCAAGTAAGACAAGACCAAGATGGGATGAACCCGTCGATCTCCGCCCGTTTCCATTTCATTAAATTCGTCATGTAGCCTGCAAAGGACAGCCCTAGCAAAGAGGCTTAAAAAATAACAATTTGTTGGTATGGTACATCAATAGTCTAGCTTAGACTTACCACACTGTTATTACTTTGAAGGGTTGTTACTTATTAGGCCCCTATTATTAGTATTATCATGATCATCATCATCATCATTATTATTATTATTATTATTATTATTATTAGACAGGACCCTGTTTCTCGAAAGCATCGTTGCTAACCTGTTAGCAACATACTAGGTTTCCAATGGAAAATTGCATTGCAACCAAGTAAGTTGCTAACTTGGTTAGCAACGATGTTGTTGAAACGCACCCCTGGACTGGAGCTTAAGTATGAGAGCCAGACCAAGACATTAGTAATCTTTGATTACAATCTATCACTAACAAACCTGTATTTCTTTCCCTCTCCATTCTTGCACACTTTTTGTATGCAGACAATTTCAACGACATGATGAAAAAAAAGACGGCCTTTTTAAATGATGAAGACATATGGAGTCCGACAGCAAATGAGGCTGAAAAGGTTATTATTCTTATTGTTATATTACCATGTTAAATAATGTACATTGTTAATGTTATACTTGTTTCTTATCTAAGAAAGGTTTGTAAGAAAGGTTTGAGCTGAAAATGTCAGTAGGATGGTTATCGTATTATTGATTACATACTGTATCTTCTCTTTCCCCTACAGAAGCGGACCAAAAAGAGCCGGCATCTCAGTTCATCAGATGAAACTGATATAGATGAAAATCCCAAAGTGTCAGGAGCAAACAAGACTGTGAGTGTGTGTGTGTGTGTGTGTGTGTGTGTGTGTGTACGTGTAATGAATCTGAAATGATCATATATGTACATTGTTTGTTTTCTCTTATTGTTTATACATCGTACAGTAGGAAGGTGAAATTAAGGACTAAATAAGATAACTGTCATACAATTGGCAACAATGAAAATCAGTCAGGCAATCGCATGTAAAGTACAGTACAAGCACTTGGACTCACAAGCAATGACAGACTGACTATGTATTGTGCCGGAACAAATCCCGGATTAAACCATTTTTAGCCTATTTGGCCTGCTTGGACCATGGGGAAAATATTTTTAACTAATTTTTATGTAAAATTAATTCACCATGGCAGCATCACCGCAGATTATAAAGGTGCTACCATCCAAGGAAAGTATCCCCTCCCAAATGTTTCAGTTGGTTTGGTCCAATATTCATCTTTTCTCTATTGCGGGACAATTAAATATGCTGGCACCGAACAGCCGCAACCTCTCTTGGTGACAGAGGGCAGAAAGGACCTAGAGAAGGTGGGGTCTGTTTTAAAGGTGACTGCCTTCAATATAGACTGGTCAATTTCAATATGTCCATTTTTTTCTTTTAGGGGGGGGGGTATTTTCATTTTGACATACACCCTATATTGGCCCTGAGCAACAAATGGCCTTACACACTAAATGACTCGTGCTGAAACTCTTGTTGAAAAGCTGATGTTTTTTTTAATAGGAAAACATTTCTTAATGAATATCATTTGAATGCAGGTCTTTGTGAGAAATCTTGCAGCAGAGCGGTCTGGAATAAGCACAGGAACTGACCTGTGGTGGGGAGTCTAACAGAGAGCTTGGTGCCACTGTCACACATTTAATTTAATCATTGTCCCCCTTATATTGTTTGGGAAATGTTATACTGACCATTGTTATTATTACCTCCGCTAAGGAGGTTATGTGATTGTCTTATTAGGGCCCGAGCACCGAAAGTGCAAGGCCCTATTGTTTTTCGAAAGATTATTATTATTATTTTTTTTGTGTGTGTGTGTTCCTTTGCTCACCGCTAGGAGCTCAGCCTGCCAATAGGGGGTGCCAAATCATTCATTATTTCCTAGACATGGCCAACTGTACAGATTCCTCGTCACGGGACTTGCAGTTAGCCAGTTGACCAGAGACACTTAATACCATGAGAGCTGAAAGGAACTTTTGCTCCTCCCTACCTTTTTCACCAAGTCAATATTAGGCGTTGGTCTGCCCTGCTTCTTGATTTTAACTTCTCCTCATAAAGAAGACTGGAAAATGGTTTCACCTGAATTTAATCTACTATGCTTGGCATCTTGCACTGCATAGCAAAAGCATCACTGCTTCATCACGAACGAACCCATTCACTCCCAGTGATGCTCGGTCTCCAGAAGCAAAAAATAAACTAAGGGTAACTAGGGGAACACTAAGTGTACTAAGGGTAACTAAGAATAAACAAAGTGTAAAGAACTTTGCAAATGCACAAGTCATGTATTGGAAAAGAATGATATCTTTGGTGTCTTTTTCACTGATGTGGGATACCTACAAGCTACTGAGATGCATCTTTCTAGCCACGCCCGTTAATATTTTTCGGGCATGCTGTGAGTTGTAGGCTAGTTTATCTATTGTTACAGTAAAGCGACAGACACAGTTAATTTAAAACTTATTTAAAGTGATTAAACTGATGAAGACAGAATCTCTGTGCTTACTTAGAATCCAAATCACTTAAAACTAAGTCTTGTGTCAAAAACCTTGGTGTGATGTTGGACAGTAATCTCAGTTTCAATGCTCACATCAAAAACATAACTAAATCTGCTTTTTGGCACCTTAGGAACATTGCTAAAATTAAGGAATTTGTATGTGAACAGGATTTGGAGAATTTAATCCATACTTTTATTACCTGTAGAGTTGACTATTGCAATACCCTACTTATAGGTTTCCCCCAAAGGTCACTCAGGCAGGTGCAACTAATCCAAAATGCTGCAGCGAGAACTCTGACTAAAACAAAGAAAAGAGACCACATCACTCCAGTACTTAGGTCATTGCACTGGCTTCCAGTGAGATTTAGAATTGAGTTTAAAACTCTTCTGATAGTTTATAAGTCACTGAATGGCTTAGGCCCTAAATATATTGTAAATATGCTTGAGCAATATCATCCTAATAGATGTCTTAGGTCTTCAGAATCTCCTCTACTGGTTGTGCCTAGGGTCAGGTCTAAACAGGGTGAAATGGCATGTAGTCCTTATGCTGCAAAATGCTGGAACCAACTCCCTGTCCAAATTAGAACTGCCCCAACAGTATCTGGTTTTAAAAGGAAATTAAAAACAGCTTTATTCTCATCTGACTTTGGTGATAGTTAGTTAATTACACACTATCTGTAACAAAATATAGTTTTTTCTTCTCTTTTCTCTATTCTTAAGCACATTGAATGACATTTATGTATGATAATGTGCTATATAAATATTTTTGATTGATTGATTGATTGATTGATTGATTTCTTACATTGCAAAGCTAAACCACAATTGTCTACTGTATGTTTCCAGACTTGCAGTAATCGTGTATTACCTTGGTATGCTATTGTTAAAATGACAAATCATTTATAATATAGCCATAGCTTTTGATGCTTTAACATTGGCTACTACATATGAGTAGTGAAGCTACAGAATCAATAGAACACCTAAAAATAGGCCTACCTTTTAGAACCGTTTTGGGATGGCAAATGCAGTTTGATTGGTCAAATAACTCCTGCACAAATACAATGAAGTTTTTATTGTTGTTATATTTATTTGGAATTACACATTGTGGAATAAAAGGGTTGTCTGTTAACATAACAATACATAGGCCTACCTATACTCTTATTTAAGACCAATAAAATGCATTTTGAGCGATATTTTTTCCTTTTCCATATCAAAGTGGCCTGGATGTGAATTAAATTCTCAACCCTCAGCACTTATGTCAACACTTCTTAACAAACATCTTAATTTTACTTTTTTCAATCTTTTTTTTTTTTTCAGAAACAAAAAATGAGGACAGAGGCAGCAAATGCTGTTATGGAAAGTTTGAAGTCAACATTGAAGCGTCAGAGGGCTGCATCGCCAGCCAACATTGTGGAAGAGGACACTACTGTAGACCTCTTCGATAATGAGGTAAGTATATTTCATTGTCAGAGCAATATCTGAGTACAACCGTAATTCAACTTGTAGTTTTTTGCAAATAATTTTCACACTGTTTGCAGGACACCGCTTCCTTTTGCAGAACTCTTACCCTAACACCTTTTTTTTTTCCAGTTTTCCACCTGCCCTTGAGTTTAATAATTAAGTTTCATTTTTTTCTACCCTATTTTAGGAATAGGGGTGGGCGATCTCGAGATACAGTATGTCACAGAAATGAGTACACCCCTCACTTTTTTGCAGATTTGTAAGTATATATTTTCATAGGACGACATTAAAGACATTTCACTTCAACACAGTGATTAATAACCTGTTTACAACATATATAACCATTTAAGTTTGTTGTTCACTCACAAAAAATCAAAATACAGCCATTAACGTTTCACATATACCGGTACACACAAAGGTGAGTACACCCCAGGTTAAAATCCCGTAGAGAATGTCTGAGAAGGGACCGTGTTGGCCCGAAACGTCTCGATTTTGAGTCTGCACCTGGCTAAAATAGATGGGTGTGAGATTTGAGTGAAATCCTATGGAGAGAATCATGATATGCTTCAGTAGTTGCAGTACATGTTGACTTGCATGTTTCTTTAGGTGAAATTCAGCTTTCCAATGTTGACGGCATTCATGCAGCCCCAAACCATGTCAGTCCCACTACCATGCTTGACTTGACAGATGGGACATATTTTGTTTTGTAAAACTCACTTGTTAACCACATATGTTTTTGACACCATCTAAAGAAAATTTGTTTATCTTGGTCTCATCAGACCACACGACATGGTTCCAGTGATCCATATCCTTGGTCTGTTTGTCTCTGATGAGACCATGATAAACAAATTTGCTTTAGATGGTGTCAAGCACGTGTGGTGGTAACCAAGTGAGTTTTACCAGTATCCGATCTGTAAAATCAAGCATGGTAGTGGGACGATCATGTTTTGGGGCTGTATGAATTCTGTCAACATTGCAAAATTGAATTTCACCCAAAGAAACATGCATGTCAACATGTACTGCGACTACTGAAGCAGATCATGATACTCTCCATAGGATTTCACTCAAATCTCACACCCATCTATTTCAGCCAGGTGCAGACTCCAAATGTAAAAATTCAATGTAAGGCAAGGATGAAACACACACCGATGACCTCCTTTTTAATCCCTTAAATTTTGAGATGTTTCGAGCCAACACGGCCCCTTCTCAGACACTCTCCACGGGATTTTAACCTGGGGTGTGTACTCACTTTTGTGTGTACATGTTAAATGTTAATGACTGTATTTTGATTTTTTGTGAGTGAACAACAAATTTAAGCGGTTATATTTGTTGTAAAAAGGTTACTAATCATTGTGTCGAAGTGGAATTTCTTTAATGTTGTCCTGTGACAAGATATACTTACAAATCTGCAAAAATGTGAGGGGTGTACTCCCTTCTGTGACATACTGTATGCGATATATCGAGAAGGAGAAACATCTCAAAATAGATTTTGACATGTTCTTGCACCAGAGCATGCTTTTACTTTGCCTGCGTGTGTTCCGTTTGTGTCTCTGTTACCATTGCAATAATGGAGACGCAAGGTCTGTGGCTCCGAGCCTTTGGCAGCCGACTGTGAGTCAGTAGCTAGCTCGCTGGCTGGGAAACAAAGTAGGAACAGCGCTTCCAATGATCTAGCCACCATAGCCCCACAGGCAAGAAAACAGGAAAAGAATGAATGCAAATACTAATTTCTCCATTAAGGGAACAATTGTCTGATGTCTACCAGCCATGTTTACCAACCAACATTTGTTTTGGCTGAAAACAAGCTATGCAACCTACGTCTTGCAGTAGACATACTAGCAAAACTTCGGTGAAACTGACATTTTCTTACTTAGGACTAGGTACACTTCTGTAACACCTCGAAACACTTAGTTGAAAGAAAGGCAGCATTTAATATTGTCATATTGCATATTGCCCTTGCTTCGGTCCCCTGCTTCGACTTGCTTCGGTAAATATCTGACAGCAGAGCCGCAGCCAAGACAGTTTTGCCCCAAAGCAGTTAAATCCCGAAACAGTTCTGTCCCAACTAGCAGTGGCTTCAAGAACTGATGGCTTGATGGACAGTTAACTAAAAACTATTAAAAACAAGTTTTATTAAATCTTTGGTCTTTTATAGGGGGAATTGAAGGCTTGATGTCCAGTTGTCTGTTACAGCTACAAAAAAGAAGATTTATTTTTGGTGCCCTTTTTGAGGGGAAATGAAAATTAGGAGATATAAAATGTATATTGAGATGTGGAGCAAATATGTAGATATTTTTCTTTCTCCGTATCGCCCAGCCCTACTAAGGAATAGAATATGTGTTGCCAGACTCTAAGAACGGCTAGTAGAAGTAGAATAAAACAAACTCAAGGGGAGGTGGACAATGAGCCTATTTGCGTAAATGGTGGCATATGACATTAACAGTGTGCAGTACCAGCATTCAGCAGCATGATGAGCAGAAACATAACGACCGCTGTTAGCACTTAGAACGGACTGGTATGATAACAGTTCCACTGCTGATGTCTTCTGCACGAAACACTACGGTAATAGAACAGGCTTGGCCCAATAATATCAAACCTGTTTTATTCAGTCATGATTGCGTCTACAATGGAGCAAATAGAAAAGGTTCAAATCGGTCACTGAAACAGACCTAACGACTGAACACTGCCACTGATGACAATTCTCCTTGGACTGACAGGATTGTTCTATCGTAACAAAATCGGGCTTAAAAAAGTGGTATGTCTGTGGCCAGATTAAAAGGGTTTAAGGTCTGAACTCTAAGGTGGGCAAGCCATGTGTGAAAATGATGTCTCATGGTCCCTGAACCACTCTGGTGCAAGAAGTTGGTCACATAATTGGCGTAGGAGATCACGTAATTTTTAATGTCCAGTCTAGATTAAGCTGATGACATGGGCATAGTCCATGGTTTCAATGTGAGGATTCATTGAACTCAAATTGTTAGTGGTTCATGTTGCATAACATCATTTTCACACGTGGGTTGGCCACCACAGGGTCCAGACCTTAACCTCACTCAGGGCCCTACTGTGGCGCTAACGGTAGTACACTCGTCTGCTACACGGCCGACCCGGGTTCGATTCCGGCCCGGGTCCTTTGCCGGCCCTTCCCCGTCTCCCTCTCCCAATTTGCTTCCTGTCTCTCCTCCACTATCTTGTCTCATAAAAACCTGAGGCCTGATGGCGAGACAAACAATTGTATCACAGTATTTTTGGGTCCCTAGACTACTCCAGTTAAGAGCCACTGGTCTAAAAAATGGTGAACAGGGAAGAAAGGATAATAGTGAAGAAAGCATTTCATGGTTCCAGAGTACATCTAACAATTCAGAAGTCAGTAATTAAAGATTAAGAAACTGGTTGTTGTTAATTACTGACAAAGAACTAATTTGTTTTTATAGGCTCCCCAGGATGGCCAAGAGGACCCCCCGAACACTGTGGACATGTCCTCCAATGTGATGGCTGCTTTAAAGGGTATTTTGATTTTATTAAACAACTGTTGTAATGGTGTGTGTCTGAAATTTAGATGGCATGTCTCGTGTGTTCAGAACTGATAAAATGATTTGACTTCTTTCCAAATTTCATGTAGAAATCCCCACATTAGTGAGGGCAGTAAAAGACCTCACTTCCACCCTATGGGAGATGCTGCCACAAGGTTTGAACACCGTGGACAGCGACAGCTCCGGGTCCTCCTGCTCGGTGTCCGAGAAGGTATTTTCTGCTGTTCTTTTCCTTTTTTATAGGGGAAAAACATCCCTTCATTTAGTCAAATGTCAATTTCGCACCATCCTTGTTTTACAAACCATTTCTCAATTGGCAAAATTGGGTATTTCATCATCTTTGGTCAGATTTTTTTTTCCAACCATTGGTTTCCTCCATGAGCACTGTGAGGGTATTTTCAAATACAGTCGAGTCCCCTAGTCACATATAGTCCTCTGTACTGTAATTTCCTTGCTATATGTAACAGCTGGATTCCTCTCTGTCTACTATCCTAATGCCCTACAGCACCACACTTAAACATGGTTTAACATTCCCGGCATCTTCACTGTTTTAACGCCTTCTCTTCTGAGGTTGATATTAACATTTATAACAAATGAAACAAGAAAAATTCTGGGGCTGATTTGAGCAGGAGCTATATTTTCTAGCTTGCGTAACAGTCATCGACCGTAGCAAATTTGCAGTCGGGCAATGGCTGCACAATGATATGCAACAACAGCACTGTAGTTTGTGCAGACGTCCTGGCAATCAGACTTTGTCGGCAGAAACTACAGTTCGGTTTTTCCATGTCATATCTGTCGTTTCGTGTCATAGAATTTATTTAACTCAGAGAGAGATGGAAAATGAGTTTATTTCCAAAAAACGAGACATTATTGCTTTAATACCCCTTTATGTCATGCCTAATGTACCTATCTTGATCTCTAGTTCTTTTGTGGCAGTTTGATTTATATGCAGTAGGCCTAAACGTTTTTACATTTTTCTGTATCTGTTGTCTGTATTTCAATGAGAATTTCCTGACTGGTGTTTTTGAGGGACTTTGTAAGGCAGGGGTGGGGAAACTATGTCTCGGGCCGGTTGTGGCCCTTGAGGCTGTTTTATTCGGCCCCCAGCATCATTTTAATGTTATGCAGCTTCACTTGAAATATGATATATTTTGTAAAGGAATCTTAGAAAATACATTTGCAATACAATTAAGTTATATTCAGTGGACCTAGAAAAGGTGGGGTCTATTTGAACCTCTTAACAGTCGGGGGGCCCGGTACCGGGCCCGATGACCTTTAACTTCAACCTTGAACTTCATTCCGCAATTGTTTATAATCTGGGTGGTGTAATAAACACAGGAACAATACATATCATTGGAAAGCTTAGACCCTCAGGAATACATTTAACACTACTTTACAGAGATTTGAACATTTTGTATTTGCATTATTATCAATTTATTACACAACGTCACCTTTCAAATTTGACCCCCCCCCCCCATCTCTGTAATACTACCCTAAAGGCATAACCAACCATGTCAGATGACTGTATAACACCTCAAAGGGTAAGCTTTCATATGTGACCATGATCAGGCTTGTAGCTCAAAGGGTTCTTATACAGTAAGACCGTATTTTGGGGGGGGGATACATTTTGACAAACCAAAAAATTTACAAAAAGAAACTTGGCAAAACGCATGTGCATATCCAAACATAATTGTCTTGGGAAAGGTCATATATAGCTGTAACAAGATCCCCTTTGACAAACAGCTTCAGTAGACCTGTGAATAAGTCTTACATGTGTTTCCAAGGCCAAATATATCAGCTAAACTGCTGAAATGTAATAATTTCCAGGGGGTCTTCATGACCGCATTTCAGAAAAAAGATGTTCCAACCCCTGTAAGTCCTTGGCAGTACATCACAAAATCTTTCTGTCACTTCCTGTGCATTCTACAGAGCCTCTACTTTCAAATGTTGCCATGCAGCCACTTCATGATAGGTCAAAGTATGCAGACACTGGAACCATTTAAGTAGACGTTGTGCAAAACCTTAAAAAAAAACCCAAAATAACCCCGAAGCTTAAGAGGTTAATGGTGGCTGCCTTCAATATAGGCCTAAAGTGCAGGGGGAAATCCTGGTTTGTGTTCATAGTACGGCCCTCGGAGGACTCGGAGGAAGGTCCCTCACCCCTGTTGTAAGGGGTGTGTGACTCGGTCTATAAACTGTAGTTTGTCATTATTTGTAATCATTATTATATTATGTTATACACTGTACAGTATGAATAATATGTTGCATGTATAATATGTTGTATCTATTCTTGTATTTATTACATCTTTGTTACATTACATTACATTACATTGCATTTGGCAGACACTTTTCTTAAACCAAAGCGACTAACAATCGAGGACATAGTCATAGCCAACATCACTAGTAAACAAAGTGCACAGGAAACACACAGATCAACAAGTGCAGATGCTGGGTTGTGTTTTTTTTTCTTCTTTTTATTTTTATTTTAAACACACGGTTGAGTAGAGTACAAACACACACACAATTGTTACTGGAGTGTATATGGGAGTAATCAGATTTATTTGAATTTGCTGATCATAGGTTTGCCTGGGCAGCGTGAGCGTGGATAAGCGCTGCTACACCCGCTTAAACCGCAGCAGGATGACCCTCTTTGCACAGGACTTGGCTGTCCTCGTCTTTGGACGGGAGGCACTGGCACAGTCAAGCCTAACTGGCCTCGGCCGAGATAAGGAGGCTTTGGACTCGGCTAAGTTGAATTCAGTAGTCGGTATGTATCGAAGATGTCGTACTGTAGTTTTCATTCATCATCTACACTGCTTCAAAAAAATGAAGGGAACGCCTTGCAACCCCAAGTTAATCATACTTCTGTGATACCAGCCTGTACTGTTGCGAATCAACATTCATTGTGAATCCATTTTGCATACTGCTGTGCATGATAATGATGGTTATGATGGTTATGGTTAGAAATTAGAGTTAATAACCAAAACTTTCACCGAAACTTCTTATTCTGCATTGGTGAGGGCACCTTCACAGATGAGAGCAGGTCACTGAACACATGTGACAATCTTGCAATTCAATAGAGAATGTTATGCTGTCTGCAACATAATTTGTGATGAGTTCATGGCACGAATGGTGAATATGACAATTTTCATGTTCTCAGGCATACAGTGCCTATAAAAAAGTCTACACACCCCTGTTGAAATGGCAGATTTTTGTGATTTTAAAAAATGACAAAGACAAAAGTAAATGGTTAAACTCAAGGGGATGAGTAAAATGACCTTATTTCCAGAAATGGTGCTGTTTCACTTCATTTCATTATGAAGGACAAGGATCCCCATTGTACTCATAAAGCCCCTCTTTTCAGATGGTTTGTGATGCACAATGGTTAAGGCAAAAAATAAGACACAGGCAGCTGAAAGAGATGAGAAATAACTGTTAGAACCATTAAGATGTCAGTACTTAATGCCCTAACCAGAGGTTTGTGGTGTTTTGAGGATATACCTCTTGCAGTTGGGGGCGACTGCATACTAGGCCTGCAGTAGTTGCATTTGCCTATAACTAAGTATAATACCTCAAAAACATGTTTTTTTTGTCCCCTACAGATCATGTCATCCAGGAATTTCCTGGGACATCGGTGTCGGCTGTCAGGGCAGTGATCAGGCGAAAGTGCAACAATGAGCATTTCGCCAAAAAGAAACGATTTACTCCTTGTAAATCATTTCTTTTTGAGACTGAAATGCTCAGAGGTTGTGTCAAGGCATTTATTTTTGAACTTTTGTTTTGTTTTTTTGACACTGTTGTCAAGTCTGTTTGGTAATTAACCCTTGCAAGGTGTTTGTGTTTTTGTTAGACAGGAGGTGTTTATATTTTATTGTGGTTGAGGCCAAGCAGCCTATATTAGCAACTGTTCTATAAGAGGCAAAAATAAATCTTACATAGACTACTTTTTGTTGTACATGTGCTTTTTGTTTTAGACAATGAAAACTGACTCCAGTTGCGGTGTCAAAGACTAGCGGTTGCACCATTAAACACATTTGACATCTATTTACTGAGAGCATTTTTGCCACTTCAACAGTGCAACGGCATCGTCGCTGGGGCAGTATACCCTAATGAGGACAAAGTTGTACTGTCTGATACACCCAAAAATGATTTGTTGGATTAACCTATAATAATAGAAATTATTTCCACCAGATTAAATCATGTTCATTTAACATCAAGAAAAAAATGATTCGATATCTTCATCTTTCATTCATTTAACTGTTGGGTTGATCTAAAGTTTGTCACACAAAAAAACAAAAGTGTCACAACAAAAGTGATGAAATGGTGATTGAACCAATCTCTCAATCAGCGCCTGGCACCGGATTACTAAGGGCTGGTATGTCACGATTCAATTACTGCTTGCACCTGCCAAATGCCTCATCACTCTGGTCACATGGTACTCTTTCACTTGTATAAAGCTGGAGTGTCACAGTGCTTTTAGTTGCTTGCCTGCTGGCCAAGATGGCAAAACAAAACACTTACTTGACTTGCCTACACTTTACCTGTACTTTGTGGGTATTCTATGCAAGCCAGGTTGTGGCAATTTTAGCTCGTGGCATATAAGCTTGCTAACTGCATCGTTTGTGAGCTATTGTAAGTATGCACATCTTAAGTATGCACTTATGTAGTACACTGTAAAGTACCTTTTGCTTACCTGGGAATATATTTGTACTAATAATACACTGAATGTGTAAGTACATAAAATATACTTTAAAGTATTTTGTTAATATGCCTGAAATGTATTTTATTTTTTTTAAAGTAAATGTACAGTGTAATTTTAAAACTAAAAAGTCCACAGAGATGCAGATGAAGTTTTACTTATTTGTGCAATTAAAAACACTTTAAGATGTTCCACATTAACACAAGTTAAGCATGTATGCTATAAAGTACTTTCTTATGACCTTGAAATAGATTTGTAGTACACTGAAAATACACTTAACTGCATGTTAAAGTACACATTAAACATATTTTAAAGTGAATTGGTAAGTATACTTGAAATGTACTTAAAGTTAAGTATGATTTTAGTATATTAAGTACACTTGTACAAAGTTTAATTTTAGTACCAAAAAGTCAACTTAAAATGTGATTAAGCTCTACTTAATCATATTTCAAGTGTATTTAAGTATACTA
>JAPEKM010000023.1:33273303-33285680 GCA_027575975.1 Cathorops multiradiatus
GGTAGATAAAAGGGTCTGCACTTCACCATCAGCACTTCAATGTCCGCACAACAGTGTTTTTCAACCACCTGTACGTCCATACACCATCTGTTGTTAACATAAACACACACACACACCACCACCTTTGTTTTTACCGGAAGCAGATGTGTGGTCTCCACAGTGCATGCAGTGGGTCTGCAGTTCAATGGCTGGGTCTGGCAGGCTTGCAGTAGTCCAGGTTTCCGTAAAAATCAGGGCACAACACTCTTTGATCTCATGTTGAGATGTTATCCTGGTTCTCAGCTCATCCATCTTATTCTCGAGCTAGCAAACGTTAGCTAGCAGAAGGCTAGGTAGCAGTGATCTTGTAGCTCTAGCCTTTAGCCTAGCATGTAGCCCGCCTCTCTTACCGCACCTCCGTCTTGGGTGCGTGGATCGTCGGCCATTTTGCCTACTCGAATCTTGTGATGATGCGGCCTGCCGGATGGTGTTGGTGTGGCTCTGGTTGGTGTCAGCGAGGAGAAGAAAGCTACAGTCCAGAAGGACTGGACTGGGCCCAGGGTGAATTTTGCCAATGTCCAGAAGTGTGTCTTTGCTGTAGGTGATTCTAGTGTACAAGCACTGAGCATTTGTCACAATCAAAAGTACTAAAATAAACAATAAAGATAATCGGTGTCGGGAGTGCATCACAAACACATTTGCCATGGAGGGTGCCATGATAATCATCATAATATCAAGATTGATATTGACAGAAACACAATAGTTGTATCTATTTTGGTGGTGTTTAATTACTCAAAGTAAAAACAAAACAAACAAAAAACGTTGTGAGAATCCTATACTTTTCTCACCTAGGAACTGACTCACATACATTATGAAGGACTTCTGCATATAGCTCGAAAGTCTGTAAAGTTATTCTACTCACATGGACAAATGAAGATGAGTATTTTCACTGATTCCAGAAAACTGCCCAATATTTGTCCAAATTAATAATGGTCTAATTGCTGTCCATGTGCTTAATTGTACTTCACTTCAAGCTGTATACATTGCATCATTTACATGCCATGGACTGACACAATCATTTCTAAAGGCACAATTAGATAGATAATCTGAGTTTCTTGGGCTGTTGATGCAGAAGAAGGGCCATTACCAGAGGGCACTTCCTTAGAACTATGTACAAGGATTGTGTCCTACTTCCTTTCACAAGCTACTTTCATGAGATGAACTGTGGACCTCTAGTGGCCAAACAACGTCAATTCAGTTGATATTTGAACTCTTAACCCCCAAACAATGCTGACCTTGGTAATTCACCCCATTCACTTGCGCTCTCTTGCAACCCTCTGCAATACTTCTTTATTTAAATTATCTTCCTTGTTTCCTTTCCTTGCTTCCCTTCCATCTGAAGTTGCTTGAAAAGCATGCAAGGATGACATGCAAGGACAGAAGACACAACATCAAATGTATTTGCTAAACGAGACACTTATGTTCACTCATCATCTTCAACATCATCATCATCATCATCATCATCAATTTAGCCTCAGCCGAGCCGCATGCCTTTTCTTCCATTTATCTCTGTCCTCTGTTGTTCTCCAGGGCTGGATCCAGCTGTCACTAACAGAGTGAGCCAGTAAGATTGATTGATTGATTGATTGATTGATTGATTGATTGATTGATTGATTGATTGATTGACTGACTGACTGATTGATTGATTGACTGACACTGTATATAACTCCATACTCAGATTCACCAATCCAAGACAAGCACTGCAGATTATTCGTCAGATTTTGTGCCTGTTTCATTCTTCAATTGATTCCAGCAGTTGATCTGCCCTTTCATGAAAATTTTTGCCCTTTCATGACAACTTTTTGGTTTCCATTGCTTTCTGGCATGCTTTCTAGCTGATTCACTTTCATATTTTCTTTTTTGCTGGCTTTTAGCTGGCAGGAGACTGGAGTTCACCATATTTGCTCATGCTGACTTGTTTTGGTTAAAAATAGGTCAAATACACCCCACAGTTGTCATGTAATATTGTTGCTCACTTACTTCACCAAGCTCCAGAATCATAAAATATGGGATACATTTTATCTCGACAACACATCTACACATAGGATACATGGTGTGTGCAGCAGTGCAACTTCTCAACTTCCACTCAAATTGACTTCAAATCAATGCAAAATATCTGAAAAGTCCAACAGAAATAGAAATAAAATGTTTTTGCCCAGAATTCAACTTTGCAGTCAGAACTTTTAACTTTGAAGCAATCTTCTTTGAAAAAGGGGCCTTCATTAATGTTGAGGTTAGTAAAAATATCAGGAAAGCTTTCGTCAGGGTCTTTATTTGATAAGGAGCAGCTGAGTAGATTTTTCAAGGGGTTGAATCAGGTAGAAACCAATGCTTTGGGGCTTGGTCCTAACACTTGTCCCAGTTCTTTTACTTTCCTTCCTGAGATTCTGTTTATAACTTTCCAAGCCTTGTGGTACTACCTGCTGGAGTGAGCTGACTGGATTTGGTTGATCATTTCTTGTACTTCTTCTGCTTTGATTTTATCATACAGTATGCTTCATATAAAGCTGCCTTGGCTTCCTCAAAAGTCTGCTTATCTTCCAAAGATTGAACAACTTTCAAGCAATTTATAGCATTCTCAATCTACAAAGAACTTGATGCCATCATTGCAGCAGTCCCACAGTCAGAGAAACTCTTTGTTCTCTTAGACTTTAGTGCTAGAGTGAGGTCCGATCACCAGATCTGGGGAGGGATCATAGTAAGACACGGCATTGGCAAGTGTAACAGCAATGGCTTACTACTCCTCAAAACATGTGCTGCTCACGATCTTATCATTACCAACACTCTATTTAGACTCCTTACCCATAACAAGACATCTGAAGCACAGGCAGGCAGGTAATGACGTTGGAACACAGCCCTTTTTATTTTTGAAATAGCTTTTCAGCATCACTTTCACTCTATGCACATATACACATGCTCTCTGGTCGGGAGACACCATCTCTCCACTCTCCCTCTCCTTATCAACACTCTGCCATCACTGAAACAAACAAACAAACAAACACAACATCAATTGATAATAGGTGAGATCACTTTGGCACTCACCTTCCTTGGCCCTGCCCTCCATTCACAAACTGATGCTTGAGCACACCCCCTGTGCCATATATCCCCACCGCCTGATTCAGGCCACGGAGCCATCTTGTCTGGAGCCAACCCCCCTCCAAACGGGACAGGAAGTCAACTACCACCATCTGTGCCCCCAGCCTGTGGACCACCTTGAATTTGAAGGGCTGGAGAGCTAGATACCAATGGGTGATCCGTGCATTGGCATCTTTCATGTGGTGGAGCCACTGGAGCAGGGCATGATCCAAACAGAAGGTGAAAGGGTGCCCCAGCAGATACTGGAGGATGATGACTGCCCACTTGATGGCCAGGCACTTTCTTGATGGTGCTGTACTTACTTTCTCTCTTTGAGAGCTTGCAGCTGATGCACAGCACTGGACACTCTTTGCCCTCCACCTTCTGGGACAGAATGGCCCCCAGCCCTCTGTCCAACATGTCTGTCTGTAAAATAAAAGGAAGGGAGAGAGAAGTCAGGGGAGTGTAAAAGTGGCCCCACACACAGTGCAGCTTTTCCTCTAGTGAAGGCTTGTTGGCACTGCTCCATCCACTGGACTGGATCTGGTCCTCCCTTTTTAGTGAGATCAGTCAGCAGACTGGTGTCATCAGAATAGTTAGCCATAAACCTACAATAATAGCCAGCCAGCTAGCCCCAGCAACTGTCTCACCCCCTTTTTGGTCTTAGGCCTCAGGCAGGCCACAATCAATGTGTTCTTGTCAATTTGGGGATGCACCTGCCCATGACCCAAATGGAAACTCAGATACCATACTTCAACCCGCCCAATCGCACACTTTTTCAGGTTAGGCATAAGGCCCACATGCCTCAGCGACTCCAGGACAGTCTTAAGGTGTTCTAGGTGGCATGGGCAATCATTGCTAAATATAATGAAGTTGTCTAAGTAGACTGTGGCATAGGCACCATGTGGGTGGAAGATTTTGCCCATGAGCCACTGGACTGTAGTTGGAGTGCCAAATAACCCGAAAGGAAGAATGATGGATTAGTGTAAGCCAAATGGTGTGGAAAAAGCCATTTTCTCTCAGGATAGAGGGGTCAAGTGGATCTGCCAGTACCCCTTTGTCAAATGCAGTGTCGAATAAAAGCAATCCATGATGAATTGATCATGCAACTCTTCAGTGCGAGACATTGGGTATGCATTGAATTTTGACTTTTTTGTAGTCCACACAGAACCAGACCAACCTGTTGGTCTTGGGGACCAAGACCATCAGGCTGCTTCAATCACTGTGGGACTCCTCAATTATTACCACTTCAATCATGGCCTTGGGTTTGTCCCAAACCACTGTTTTCTTGTGTTCGGGCAAGCGGTATGGGTGGCTACGCACCACCATCCCTGGGGGCATTTCAATGTGGTGTTCTATGAGGTGAGTGCAGCCAGGGAGGGGCGAGAACTTGTCAGAAAACTCTGCTTGCAACCTGGCAACCTCTGTGAGTTGGGCCGGTGAGAGATGGTCTCCACAGGGGACCAGAGCGATTTGATTAGTTACTTTTGTTTTTACCTCTGGCCCCAGCTCCATCTTCTCCAGAACTACCAACACCAATGTCACAGGGACTCCCTCATTCCAAGGTTTTAGTAGGTTGAGGTGTGTGGCAATGAGGGCATGGTCAAGCATCAGTTTGTGAATGGATGGCGGGGCCAGGAAGGGTGAGTGGCAAAGTCAGTACATTTGTTGTTGATTAATGTTGTGTCCGTGTGTGATTTGCAGTGTGGATGGAAGGTAGAAAAGGAGGGAGAGAGCAATGGAGGGAGCTCTCCCTACCAGAGCACATGTCTATGTTGTGTGTGTGTGTGTGTGTGTGTGTGTGTGTGTGTGTGTGTGTGTGTGTGTGTGTGTGTGTGTGTGTGTGTGTGTGTGAGTGAATGAGCAAAGTAGAGCTGAAAAGCTACGAAGAAAGAAAAATAAAAGTCTGTGTTAACATCATCTCCAGTCTGCCGCGCTTCAATATTCCACCCGTGTCAGGGACTTACTACAGCGATGCTGAAACCCAGGATACTGAAGGGAACCTCCCATGGAGTCCTTCCCACTTAAGGACCTTATCCATGCCCTCGCTGCCACCCAACAGAGCAAGCACCAAGTGCGGATCACCCTGATCAGGAATAGTGCTTTGAAGCCTTGCTGCTGGCCCAGCATGAAGATCACCAGGCATTCTGGCACCTGCTCACGTGGGTGCTCACTACTGCAGTGGACATTCCCCATGGCACACTCAAACGGAATTTTCTGACATGTTCTCGCCCCTTCCTGGCCATATCCACCTCGTAAAACACTGCATTGAAATGCCCCCAGGGGTGGTGGTGTGTAACTGCCCATACTGCTTACCTGAACACAAAAAAAGGTGGTTCAAGATGAACTCAAGGCCATGCTCAAAATGGGAATAATCGAGGATTCCCACAGTGACTGGAGCAGCCTGGTGGTCCTGGCTCCTAAGACAGATAAGTCAGTCCGGTTCTGTGTAGACTACAGAAAAGTCAATGCGTTGTCTAAATTTGATGTGTACCCAATGCCTCGCATTGATGAGCTGCTGAATCGATTAGGCGCTGCTCACTTTTATTCGACACTGGATTTGACAAAGGGATATTGGCAGATCCCCTTGACTGCTCTGTCCCAAGATAAAATGGCCTTTTCCACACCATTTAGATTACACCAATTTGTCTTCCTTTTGGGTTATTTGGGGCTCCCACTACATTCCAGCAGCTCATGGACAAAATCCTCCACCCCCACACTGCCTATGCTGGGGCCTACCTAGAAGACTTTATTATAAATAGCAATGATTAATCGTAGCACCTAGAACACCTTAGGGCCATTCTAGAGTCACTGAGGTGTGTGGCTCTCACAGCTAACCCAAAAAAGAGTGCGAGTGGGTGGATGGAAGTATGGTGTCTGGGTTTCCACTTGGGCCACAGGCAGATGTACCCCCAAATTGACAAGACTGTAGTGATTGCAGCTTGCCCGAGGCCCAAGACCAAAAAGGGGGTGAGAAAGTTCCTGGGGCTGGCTAACTACTATTGCAGGTTCATATCTAATTATTTGGACATCACCAGCCTGTTGACTGATCTCACTAAAAAGGGAGCACCAGATCCAATTCAGTGGATGGAGCAATGCCAACAGGTCTTCACCGAGGTAAAAACTGCACTGTGTGGGGGGCACTTTTACATTCCCCTGACTTCTCTCTCCTTTTTATTTTGCAAACAGACACACTGGACAGAGGGCTGGGGGCCATTCTGTCCTAGAAGGCAGAGGGCAAGGAACATCTTGTGCTGTACATCAGTCACAAGCTCTCAATGCGTGAAAGTACAGCACCATTGAGAAAGAGTGCCTGGCCATCAAGTGGGTGGTCTTCACCCTCTGGTACTCTCTGCTGGGGCACCCTTTCACCCTCTGTTTGGACCATGCGCCCCTCCAGTGTTTCCACCACATGAAGGATGCCAATGCATGGATCACTTATTTGTATCTTGCTCTCCAGCCATTTGAATTCAAGGTGGTCCACAGGCTGGGGGCACAGATGGTGGTGGTGAACTTCCTGTCCCATCAGGAGGAAGTCCACTGCAGGCCGGACAGTTCTCTGGCCTGAGTCAGATGGTGGGGGTATGTGGCAGTGGGGGTATGGCCAATTGTCAGTTTGTGAATGGACAGTGGGGCTAGGGAAGGCGGGTGGCAAAGTCAGTCCACTTGTTGTCAATTAATGTTGTGTCTATGTGTGTTTTGCAGTGAGAATGGAAGGTAGAAAAGGAGGGAGAGAGCGATGAGAGGGGATCTTTCCCAACCAAAGCACATGTCTGTGTGGTGTGTGCATGTGTGAATGAGCAAAGTAGAGCTGAAAAGCTACAAAGAAAGTAAAATAAAGTGTGTGTTAACATCATCTCCCGCCTGTTGCACTTCAGTATTCCACCCATGTTAGGGATTTACTACAAGGTGGTATATTTGTCACGCCCCACCCCTATCCATTCGCTTCACCTCATTGTCGACATCCCCGATATGCCATGTGACCTCAAAGGGCCCTTGCCACTTACTAATTAATTTTAACCTTGAAGTGGGCAATAATATGAGCACTTTATCTCCTGAGGTGAATCTTCTAAAGCATGTACCCCTGTTGTACAGCCAGGCTTAATGTTCTTGTGCCTGCCATAAATTCTCCTGGGTTAAGTGACTGTGTGGAGCTTTGCGCACAGGTCAAGAACATACTGAATTTCATCTTTACTGTTTATTGGTTCCTCCTCCCAATTTTCCCACAGCACATCCAAAATGCCATGAGGCATACACCCATATAATAATTTGAATAGGGAGAATCTCATCAATGCTTGTGGGACTTCTTGTACTGCAAATAACAGGGGCTTGAGTCATTTATCCCAGTTACATACATCTTCATTAAAAACTTCCAAATTAAGTTTTTAAGGGTTTGGTTGAATCGTTCTACCAAGCCATCTGTTTGTGGGTGATACACGCTAATGCAGATGGAGTTAATCCCCAATAACTCATAAAGCTCGTGAAGTGTGTGTGACATGAATGTAGTGCCTTGGTCAGTCAGGATTTCCTAGGGAATCCTGACTCATGAGATAATTTTAAATAGAAATCTCTGAAATAGGAATATCTGAACCCTACACCGGAATCCCGCCATGACATGTTACCGCAGGACCCACCCACTACTACATGCTCCACTAAACCTTTAAACCCTGGCCAATCGGTCCCCAGAATTAGTGGGTGGGTGAGGCACAGGCTAACTGCTGCCTTTATACTGTTTTTCATCCTGAAATAGAATGTGGATGGACACTAGCAGATATACCTTTTATTTTAGAACATCCCCATGTACACACAAAACTTTCACCACTTGTGCTCCCCCAAATGCCTCACCTTGAACCAGGCTTGGGTGGATTGAAATCTGATTACAGCCTGAATCCACCAATGTGTGATATGTATCCCCTTGAATACTCACTGGTATGCAATATACTCCAGCTCAATTGAGGGCAGTCTCTGGCACATTGGGCATCTGGACCATGGCTCCCACCTCCATCACAGAACACTGGCTCTGGAGATGCCCGGGCTCCCCGCAGCACCAGCATACCAGCCCAGGCTTCACCTCTGCACTGGTGTTCTGGGGATCACTCAACTGAGGGGGAGAAAACACAAACACAGAAGGGGAAATAGGGAGGGTGGCCACACAGGCACAGTGAGCCAGCTGTGGGAGGGTCAGCCCCCATTTCTGTGGTGGGCAGACAGGGTGGGGACGGGAAGAGAGAGAGAGAAGAGGCAGGATGTCCACCTGCCATTGGAACCACTGCCAACTCGATCGCACAATCCAGCAATCCTGGGCGGTAGCGCTGGACCTATTCCACTGTCCCTTCTAGCAGCTGTGCAATAAACTGCTCCAGTGCCACCAGATCACTGATCCCTTTGGTGTTGTGGTTTTCCACCCTCAGCCACTGCAGGCAGGCATCCCAGAGCTGTTGGCCAAAAGCAAACAGCCAGCCGACTTCCTCCAGTGTCAGCGTGTGGAAGCACTGACAGTGTTGTTCCGGGGAGCAGCCAACATACTGCAGGATGGCTCACTTCAAGTTGGCATAGTTGAGCCGACTATCAGCGGGGAGCTGTTGTGCAGTGAGCTAGGCTTCTCCAGACTGGAGCAGTAGCAGACAAGCCACATGCTGCTCAACCGGCCACCGCTATGCCTCTGTTGCTTGCTGAAATAGCACAATGAAGGCTTGGATCATTGTGCAGCCCCATCTTCTCTTGGGTGATGTGGGAAGGGTCCATAGCTGTAGTGGTCGAGGACCCCGCCAACACAAGCAGGTGCCAGAATACCTGGCAATCTTCCTGTTGAGCCAATAGCAAAGCTCCTTGCAGAGGGTGATCAGGGCTTGATGCTGGTTTTGTTGGGTGGCAGTGAGGACATGGATAAGGTCTTTGAGAGGGGTGGACTCCATGGGTGGGTCCTTTCAGTATTCTTAGGTTTTGGCACTACTGTTTTATGTCTCTGAGTGGGTGTAGAATACTGAAGTGCAGACAGGTGGGTAATGATGTTGAAACACAGGTCTTTTTATTTTGAAATAGCTTTTCAATGTTACATTCACTCTATGCACATACACACATGATCTTTGGTCAGGAGACACTACCTCTCCACTCTCCCTCTCCTTATCAACATTCCACCATCACTGAAACAAACACACACACACACACACACACACAACATCAACTGATAATACATGAGATCACTTTACCACTCACCTTCCCTGGCCCCGCCCTCCATTCACAAGCTGACATTTGAACATGCCCCTGCTGCCATGCACATCAATCAATTTTTTCTTCCCTGATGGTATGGGCATAAAATTAGTGCTCAGATTGTGAAAGAGTGGTTCAGGAAGCGTGAGGAATCATTTTCACACATGAGTTGACCACCACAAAGTCCTGACTTTAACCCCATTGAGAATCTTTGGGATGTGCTGGAGAAGACTTTATGCAGTGGTTCAACTCTCCCATCCTCAACACAAGATCTCCGTGAAAAATTAATACAACTCTGGACTGAAATAAATGTTGTAATGTTGCATACGTTTATCAAACCAATGCCACAGTGAATGCATGCTGTAATCAAAGCTAAAGGTGGTCCCAACAATTATTAGTGTGCAACTTTTTTTTTTTGGCAGGGCAGTATTATATACAGTACATATAAATAGGGTGTTTACAGTTAATCATTGCTGGATGCATATTTTAGGTAGTATACACAGTGGAAAAAAAACTGGCCTAGCTTGGTTTTTTACCTTTATTTTGCAATTTCCTACAAAATTAAAGTGATAGTAGCCATCTCCCTGGCCACGGAAAGTTAATGTTGGTGAGTAGTTGGGATTGCAGAGTAAGGGTGATGTAACTGTTTAAATAAATCAGGTAACTGGGTCTAGAGTAATGGGATCAGCACTTTGGAAGCTTTGGAAGTTATTTAAAGTGGCTTTTGAAATGCGTTGCAGGAGGATACTAACATAAGCAGTCTTCGTTTGACCTGCTGAGGACTGTATATGTGATTGTAAGTCGGTATGACGTGGTTTATTTGCAATACTTCACAAGGCCATCAGAGAACAGATTATTATGCTTTTATCTAGTCTATCTCTGCTCACTGGTATGATGGCAAAATGTTGTATTGGGTACAGAACACAGCATTCTGGTTGGAAGTATACAGGCTGGGAGAATCAATGTTTGATGGATAGAAATAATGTTAATTTGCCCAATAATTCCTTTACCCAATCAAATAACCTTTCTTTAGTCTGCAGAGTCTTGTTGGACATTGACCCACCAACTGGCAGTCATTTCCACATAGTGCTTAAGAGCCCTTACTGGACACAGACCTGGTTTGGCCTCATTTTCATCATTTGGTCAATAGATATATTAGTACACCCCAACATCATAATATTTGGTAGGAATGCTGAGTTTGGCCACAGCATGACATTTTTCAAACTCTGGTCTCCAACACAGATACTGCATATGACCAATACTGCTTGCAATTCACTGATTTGTCTGACCATAGTAATTGCGAATAACCAGTAAAAAGTTATCTTAAGTGAAAGCCCCTTTATATCCTTATCTTTTATTGTTCATTACATAAACTGCTTAGCACAAAAACGTTATACAGCTGTAAATGTGGCCAATTTTGCACCAAAATATCCTGACACAAATTGTTTTCCTATGGTTTGTCCATGAACCACACTAGACAGTGAGTTGTCTGTTGTTTGCATACAGATCAATTTTCACCTTAGCTACTAGTGCATCTAAAAAAAAAGAGAGAGAATAACATAAAAAGTTCAGTATTTTCCATCAGTAAACTAAAACAACTCATTACATGTAAACTAGAATGTTTCAAGCATTTTTCTATTTTTAATTTTGATAATCATGGCCTACAGTGCAAAAAAACATGTCTCAAAATATTAGAATATTTAATTTTGAGTTTGAGTAAAACAGTATAAATACTGTGTATCTCACAGTCTCGTTCAGTACACACAACCACAATCATGGGCAAGATTGCTGACTTGACAGTTGTCCAGAAGCTGATCATCAACACCTTCCACAAGGAGGGTAAGCCATAGAAGGTAATTGCTGAAGAGGCTGGCTGGAAAAGGTGCACAAGCAACAGTGATGACCACAGCCTTGAGAGGATTGTCAAGAAAACTCGATCTAAGAACTTGGGAGAGCTTCACAAAGAGTGGACTGAGGTTGGTGTCAGTGCATCAAGAGCCACCATGCTCACACATCTTCAGGAAAGGGGCAACAACTGCTGCATTCCTAATATCAAGCCAGTCCTGAAACAGAGACAATGTCAGAAGTGTCTTACCTGGGCTAAGGAGAGAAAGAACTGGACTGTTGCTCAGTGGTCCAAAGTCCTCTTTTCATTTGAAAGTAATTTTGCATTTCATTTGGAAATCAAGGTCCTAGAGTCTGGAGGAAGAGTGAAGAGGCACAGAATCCAAGATTTTTGAAGTCCAGTGTGATGTTTCTGCAGTCTGTGATTTTGGAGTGCCGTGTCCTCTGCTGATGTTGGTCCACTGTGTTTGATCAAGTCCAAAGTCAGCGCAGCGTCTACCAGGAGATTTTAGAGCACTTCATGCTTCCATGTGATGACAAGCTTTATAGAGATACCGATTTCCATTTTCAGCAGGATTTAGCACTTGCCCACAGTGGCAACTCTACTACCAAATGGTTTGCTAACCAGGATATTACTGTGCTTGATTGGCCAGCCAATTCACCTGACCTGAACATTAGAGAGAATCTATGGGACATTGTCAAGAGGAAGATGGGAAACACCGACCCAGAAATACAGACAAGCTGAAGGCTGCTATGAAAACAGCCTGGGCTTCAATAACACCTCAGCAGTGCTGCAGACTGATCACCTCCATGCCACGCTGCATTGATGCAGTTATTTGTGGTAAAGGAGCTCCAACCAAGTATTGAGTGTATAAATGAACATACTTTTCAAAAGTTGGACATTTCTGTATTGTCAATCTTTTTTTGATTTGATCTTAAGAAATATTCTAATAACTTGAGATACTGTATTTCTGATTTTCATGAGCTATAAGCCATAATTATCAGAATGAAGAAAAAACAACAAAAACAGGCTTGGAAATTTTCACTTTACATGTAATGAATATAGAATATATGAAAGTTTAACTTTTTGAATTGAATTACGAGAAACATTACTTTTTCATGATATTCTAGGGCGGCACGGTGGTGTAGTGGTTAGCGCTGTCGCCTCACAGTAAGAAGGTCCTGGGTTCGAGCCCCGTGGCCGGCGA
>JAPEKM010000023.1:34928207-34938299 GCA_027575975.1 Cathorops multiradiatus
CCCTCGCCGGCCCCAGGGCTCGAACCCAGGACCTTCGTGCTGTGAGGCGACAGCGCTAACCACTACACCACCGTGCCGCCCCTTTTTTTTTTTTTTTTTATCCAAGAACACAACTACAATACAATACAACCTCTCGTAGAGGAAAAAAAAACATATTTCACAGACTTTTTTTTATAGTACAATAGTACAAACAGCAAAAAAACTAGGAGGCATAATAATAATGTTTTTTAATTAAATCTGGACTAATAACAGGGGTCTCTGTGTGCTGCTGGCTGTGAGGAGAGCGAGCGCACAGGGATCGTCTAAAAAGTGCAAGACCGAGAAGAGATGCTCCAAAAATATTCAATAACTTCACCGTTATTCACTGTCGTGTCACCAAAATCACTGCGCACATCAACAGTCTCCTGTTTGTGATTTTGGTAACACTCCAGTGTAGAACAGAAAAAAAAGTTATTGAATATTTTACTTGATAAAAATTCCCAAAAATTATGCAAAAGCACATTTTTCCAAAAATAACTGCTGTAGTTGAACAAACAGGAGACTGTTGATGTGCGCACTGATTTTGGTGACACGACAGTGAATAACGGTGAAGTTATTGAATATTTTTGGAGCATCTCTTTTCAGTCTTGCACTTTTTAGACGATCCCTGTGCGCTCGCTCGCCTCACAGCCCACAGAGACCCCTGTTATTAGTCCAGCTCGGAGAACGACTCGTTTTGATTAAAATTAGGTTGGAGCTCATTGTCTACCTTCATACAGTAGGAAAGAGGCGTCTCTTGTGTTTTAGAGTTATTGATCCAAGAAGTTAAGAAGTTTGACTCTGTGAATATTTTTCCAACTTTACAGCAGTTCAACCCAAACATGAAATAAAACCTGATTAAATCATGTAATGTCACAGTCTGTCTTTTCCTGTCACCTTTTGTTTACATTTTTTGACCCGCCCTCTTGTGGCCCCTTTGTGTATTGCTTTGCTGTCACCATCTGTCTTTTCCTGTCACCTTTTGTTTACATTTTGACCCGCCCTCTTGTGGCCCCTTTGTGTATTGCTTTGCTGTCACTATCTGTCTTTTCCTGTCACCTTTTGTTTACATTTTGACCCGCCCTCTTGTGGCCCCTTTGTGTATTGCTTTGTCATGTGTTTTTGTTTTCTTTCTTTTTTCTTCCTTGATTGGTTTATTGTTTGCCACCTGCCCCTAATTGATTTGGCCTTATTGTTTGTGCTCTTCCTCCTACTTAAGCCCTGTTCCCCCTGTGTCGTGTGTCAGACTGTCTATCCTTTTCTGAGTATGCTCTGTCCCCGTAGAAAGCTCTCTGTTCTCTGTAGGTCCCAGTCAGTTTGTTTTTGCCCTGCTTCTTGTTCCTGCCTTTGTGTTTTTTGATTTATGGACTCCCAATTCCGAGCACTTTTCCTTTGCCATTTGAACTTGTAGCCGTTTAATACTTCTGAGCGTTTCCCCTTTTTGCTGACTTATTTTTTTTGGACTACTTCTGTGTTGGTTTTGGATTCCCCTGTGTGATTATTAAATAACTAAGAAAAGGAACTGCTATTAGGTCTCTGTATGTTACCTAACAGCACTAGAGGAAGTAGATGAATTTACATACCTTGGCAGTATAATCAGTAAAGACAATGCTATCGAGAAATACATTACCGACAGACTGCAGAAAGCAAGAACATCTTTTCATCAACTAAACAAAATATGGAGCTCTCATAACATCACAGAGAAAACTAAGTTACTGTAAGGATTTATAACAGCAATGTTTTGTCAGTACTCCTTTATGGTGCAGAATGCTGGAGAATTGTATAGAGGGATAGCAAAAGACTCTCAGGGTTTCATTCATTGTGTCTGCGAAAAATTTGTAGCATATACTGGCCTAATAAAATATCGAATCAAGCACTATATGAACAGACAGGTAAACATGACATCATGACACAAGTTAAAAGGAAAAGATGGAAATGGTTAGGGCATGTGATACACAAAGATCCAGAGAATATAACAAGACATGCTTTGAAGTGGACACCTGGATGACGGAAAGAGGAAAAAAGGAAGACCAAAAGAGACATGGAGGCGTACCATCGAGAAAGAATTCAAGAGCATCCAAAAGACCTGGGGAGAGATCAAAAAGAAAGCAGAGAATACTGGAAAATCTTGGTGGAGGCTAGGTGGTGCCACCTAGGCACAATGGCGAAGGGGAGAGAGAGAGAGAGACCATTTGGTCACAGTTTTGAGACTGTGGGCAGATGTTAAGTCCTGCTGGAAAAGGAAATCAGCATCTCCATAAAGCTTGTCAGCAGATGGAAGTGTGAAGTGCTCTAAAATCTCCTGGTTGATAGTTGCGTTGACTTTGGACTTGATAAAACACAGTGGACCAACACCAGCAGATGACATGGCACCCCAACTCATAACAGACTGCAGAAACTTCATACTGGACTTCAAAAACATTGGATTCTGTGCCTCTTCACTCTTTCTCCAGACTCCAGGACCTTAATTTCTAAATGAACTGCAAAATTTGCTTTCATCTGAAAAGAGGACTTTGGACCACTGAGCAACAGTCCAGTTCTTTCTCTCCTTAGCCCAGGAAAGACACTTCTGACATTGACTCTGGTTCAGGAGTGGCTTTATATTAGGAATGCCACAGTTGTAACCTCTTTCCTGAAGTCTGTGCATGGTGGCTCTTGATGCACTGACCCCAGCCTCAGTCCACTCCTTGTGAAGCTCTCCCAAGTTCTTGAATTGACTTTTCTTGACAATCATCTCAAGGCTGTGGTTATCCCTGTTGCTTTTGCACCTTTTCCAGCCAGTCTTTTCAGCAGTTACCTTCTGTGACTAATCCTCTTTGTGGAGGGTATCAATGATAATCTTCTGGACAACTGCCAAGTCAGCAATAATCTCCATGATTGTGGTTATGCATCATGAACTAGACCAAGAGATACACGGTATTTATCCTGTTTTACTCAAACTCAAAATTAAATACTCTAATGTTTATATGTTTTTTTGCACTGTAGGCCATAATTATGAAAATAGAAAAATGTTTGAAACAATTTAGTTTTCATGTAATGAGTCTAGACAATATCAGATTTTCACTTTCTTAAATAACTGATGGAAAATATTGAACTTTTTCACAATGTTCCAATTTTTTTGAGATGGACTAGTTTTCCACCCATGACCAACCAACCAGGATGAGAAGGTCCATCATGTTGCCTGTAAAATTAGACAAACAACCCCTTTCACATCATGGACGTGGTACACTTCATAGCTTATGACTTTATTTGTATGAAATGGACTGAAATACATTTCCCTCACTTCTTCACATTTGCACTTTTGATCTTGTTCACTGGCTTAGCTGAGAACGACTATATTTGTTTTTAAGAACAGCTCACTTCACCCAACTTTGCTGCCTTCAACATATCTTCAAGGAAGATAAATAAATTAACAGTTTTAAAGTTTTATTGGTAAATCTAAAAAAAAAAAAGTTTGCAGTAATCCATACTGAAGGATATCATAATAAAATAGTACCCAATTACAATAACACAAACACTCATTTACCATAATAAAAAAAAGAAAATGACAGAACAGTATCAGAAGTAAGTTACAGCTTCTTTAAAAATTGTTTACATTACATGAATTAATGACCCATTTTATTTAAATAGCAGGTGATTAAAAACTATACAATAAATAGCAAGACCAAATAATGCCTATATACAATGAAGCTACTTGATTGTCAATTGTATTAACTGTAGTTTACATTGTGCAATTATGGTTTTTGAACTTGTAGGAGATTTCTAAATCCCCATCTGGTTGGAGCATTCCAAACCCATAACGGCTGGGGTCAACTGGTGGCATATGTGCATTACAATCACACAGCTCCAGGTCAAACTGTGTAAGAATCATGAGCACAAACCTAGAAGAAGTAGGTTAATAAGTTTAGAAAGGAACAGCAAATCAAAGAAAACATATGGGACAAAACTCATGGAATAGTGTTTATATTTTCATGCATGTTGAGAAGAACTGCATGAAAATGTAAGAAGCATTGCAAGCATGGTATGAAATAGAAGTGTAAACAACAATGTATAACAGTGTGGGAGATGCTTTGATTATTTAAGTTGTTTAAAGCATTTCATTAGTGTAGGAACCATGGCTTGAAGGACTAATACTCACCTTTTTAAAGAACAAACAGCAAAATCACGTGCAGGACACAAATTGCTCCCTGCTCCCCATGGCATGGTACCATAATTCATTTGCAGCTCCCCCTTACAGAACTTGTTCTTTTCTGTTCCATCAGAATTTAGGAAACGGTCAAACTTGAACTTCTGAAAGAACCAACAGCAGATACACAGACTCAAACATAGCTCTTCAGAAAGCATCTGATCATTCTGAAGAAATCTGCATCTCAGAAATTATGGTGCACATCATATATAGATTACACTGATATAGTATGTTGAGGTTTGGATGTCATAAAATGTTAGAATCTTCTTCTTCTTTTGGCTGCTCCTGTCAGGGGTCACCACAGTGGGTTTGGCATAGGTTTTACACTGAATGCCCTTCCTGATGCAACCCTCCCCAGTCTATCTGGGCTTGGGACTGGCACTAAGTATGCATCATCTTGTACAACTGGGTATTTTACCTAATCTAGATATTTTACCTAATCTGCATATCTTTGAACTATGGGGGAAACCAGAGCACCCATGCAGACATGGAGAGAACATGCAAACTCCACATGGTGCTAATCACTACACCATGCTGCCCTCATAACATGCTAGAATCATTGTGACAAATTTGAGTTGGCCTTTGGGAATGTTTGTGAAATCCATGTTACTTAGTATTTAATCATCTAATATCATCCAGCTGCATTGATCAGTAAGAAGTACAGTGATTGTGTTATGTACAATGAGGCCACAAAGTGTGGAAGCATGCTAACTCAGCACTTATAGCAGTAATGTCCAGGCCAAAATATCCCCTTTGTTGCATTCTCTCCTTTTGGATTAATAATGGTTGTCCTAATCCAACCTGCAGGGATAAACTAGAAGTAGTAGAGAATTATGGAAGTAACATGCTATTAATTATGGGAATGAGAAATAATAAATTATACAGCATCAGAAAAAAAACATTTGGACACACCTTCTAATTCAATGTTTTTCTTTATTTTTATAAATTAAAAAAGTCACTTCATGTCTTAAAATAATGATGGTCGTCGTTTCTCTTTACTTAGTTGAGCTATTCTTGGCATAATATGGATTACTATAATTGTAGAATAGGGCTATTTACTGTATTTATTATTTACTATTTACTGCCTGATCTCAAATGCATTAAGGCGGCAAAAAATTGCACTGATTAACTTATGATGAGGCACACCTGTTAACTGAAAAGCATTCCAGGTGACTTCCTCATGAAGCTGGTTGAGATAATGGCAATAGTGTGCAAAGTGTCATTGAGGTAAACGATGGCTACTCTGAAGAATATAAAATATCAAACATTTTGTTTTTAATACTTTTGTTTGCAGTATAATTCCATATAGGTTTCATGTGTTATTTCATAGTTTTGATGTCTTCAGTATTGTTCTACAATCTAGAAAATAGCCAAAATACAGACACACTTATGAATGAGTAGGTGTGTCCAAACTTTTGACTGGTACTGTATCTATTTGTATCTAACTGCAAAGAATATTAATTACTTATTATTAAAGATATGCTGAACCAATTTTAACTTGCCTGCTTATTTTCATTTTGTGGCCATAGGAACTTCAGGCTTTACAGAACTCTCAAGTGACAACAGATAGACCACTATGCATGTCAATTACTGCTACAGATTAGTTTTATCACAAATGTTTTCTTTGAATATAAATATCACAAAAGCATTCATCAAACTGTATAGCTGATGGCTGTAAGACATCCATTTCTATAGTCTGATGCCCTTAAAACCTGTGTCCCCCTCTTCTTTAAGTCTGAGACATCCAACCAAATGTTAAATCAGTGCATCATTACCCAAGGTTAGCTTAAATCATCAGATTAAAATTCAGTTAACATATGCTTTCAGAATTGAAAATAATGTTATGAGTCAGCATTATTAAAATTAAATGTCTAACACTTTGTTTTGTGAAACTTTTAGTGTCTCACTTTTATTCCTTTGTTTGTATTTCACCAACCAGAAAATGATCTATTGGTTCTGCAGGTAAGTGAGGCCGGGCGGCAGAGAGGAGATGAACCACACTAGACAACCTTATGGTGCTAGAATAATGTGTCTTTATTCCCCACACTGATAAGGCAACAGCAATAATCATCATCAAGAGACTGTCTCAACCCAATTGAACCCTACCTGACACATGGAACTGTGAGAGCCAGGGCAGTCCGGGTTCAGGGTCCACTAGACCACAGTCAAAAGGCTGGGCAGTGCGCGTGCCACCCCACAGCAGACTTTGAACCAGCACAGCCCGGATTCCATCCTTTAATTCTCTCCCAACCGGACACTGTGTGTGTGTGTGTGTGTGTGTGTGTGTGAGAGAAAGGGGTCAATCGGCCATTTTGGCCCCTCCCATCCACACGTGTGTCCTTCTCGAGTCATATTTCTCTCTTCCCTGCTTTTCTTTCAAAAGAGGAGTTTTGAAAACATATCATGAAACCATCCATTTCCTCTTGGCTGTATGCCCAGAACTAGTGATAAGATAAAGAGTGAAGCAAAAGTTAAAAGTGCACTTAAACATCTGGGTATACATTTTGCATACTTCATAGGGATACATTTCTGCTCAGGAGCACTTAAAAACTTCTTGCACCACAGTCACGAATCCCCGGCCAATAGAATCAGGCCATTATACGGGCTAGTGTTTTATCCTGCCCTAAGTGTCCAGCCATGGGATTGAAGTGAGCCGCCTGGAATACCAATTCCCAGCAGCTCTATGGAATCAACAACTGTCACAGTTTCCTTGGTCTGAGTGTCCTGCGTCACTCGGTATAATCTAACCTTAACAATAGAAAAATAGGGGAAGGTCAGAGTGGCGTTCGGCTGGAGCATTTGACCATTGATTACTCTCACTTGATCAAACACATGTCTCAGAGTCGGGTCTCGCATCTGGTCCAGCGGGAAATCCTCGAGGGATTCCCCAAGAGAGGGAGGAAGAACCAGCGGCTCATCACTCTGACGTGATGACGACGCAGATGGCTCTGTGACAGCTGCTCCCGACAAAGCCACACCAGGCCCCTCCCCTGACTGACGGTTGCAGGACCCACTCTCTACTAACTGCATCATTAAGCCCCGAAATCCCGGTCAATCAGTCCCCAAAATTAACGAGTGGGTAAGGCGAGGATTAACTGACGCCTTTAAACTAAATTTTTCCCCCACGAAATATAATGTGGACCGACACTAAAGGGTAGTTGTGAACATTCCCGTGCACACACAAAACCTTCACCCATTGTGCTCCCCCAATGCCTCGTTTTGCACCAGGCTTTGGTGGATTGAGGTCTGATTACAGCCCGAGTCCACCAAAGCCTGATACGTATCACCTTGGATACTCACCGGTATGCGATATGCTCCGGCTCGATTGAGGGTGGCCCCTGGCACGTCGGGGATCCGGATCACCGCGCCCACTTCCACTGCCGTGCACTGATGCTCGAGGTGCCCCGGCTCCCCACCGTGCCAGCAAACCGGCCCGAGCTTTCTCTCTGCACCTGCACTCTGGGGCTCACTCACCTGAGGAGGGGGAGAGACGGACACGGAAGCGGGAGATGGGAGGGCACCGCGAGTGCGAGGAGCCGGCTGGGGTGAAGCTTGCCCCCGCCTCCGTGGTGAGGGAATGGGGCTAGGACGAGACACGGGGGGGAAGAGGAAGCATGCTGTCCTGCTGTCAGAATCGCCGCCAGATGATCCTCCGCCAGTTCGATCGCCTGATCCAGCGACGCTGGGCGGTGGGATTGGACCCACTCCGCTGTCCCCGCTGGTAACCGGATGATGAACTGCTCCCGAACCACTAGGTCAAGCATTCCCTTGGCATCGCCGTCATCGGCCCTCAGCTACCGCCTGCAGGAGTCTCGGAGCTGCTGGATGAACGCGAACAGCCGGCAGACCTCCTCTAGGCGCAGAGCGTGGAAGTGCTGTCGGTGTTGCTCCAGTGTGCGCCCCACATGCTGGAGGACGGCATGGCGAAGATCGGCGTAGTTTAGCCGGCTGTCGGCGGGGAGTTGCAGCACTGCCAGCTGCGCCTCACCCGTTAGCAGGGGAGGAGGCGCACCGCGTGCTGTTCCCCTGGCCAGCCTGAGGTCTCTGCTGCCTGCTCGAAGAGCATGAGGAAGGCCTCAGGGTCATCGTGCGGGCCCATCTTTGTGAGGGTGAGGTGGGACGGGCCCGTGGCGGTGGTGGACCCCGCCGACCCGAGGAGATGCTGGAACGCCTGGCGGTCCTCCTGCTGTGCCAGCACCAGGGCCTCGAACTGGTGCTCCTGGTCCTTTTGGAGGGCGCCTGGTGCTGGCTCTGCTGGGCCGTGGTGAGGACGCGGATCAATGCGGTGAACGGGGAGGATTCCATGGAGCGGTTCTTCTGTGTTCCAATCCCGGGTTTCAGCCCCACTGTAGCAACTAAGGTGTGGGTGGAGCACAGATGGACGGTAGGCCAGAACTGAGTACCAGAAACAGTTTATTTTGGAACTTTTCAGTCTCCAAATTTTACACACCCACTCAGCCACATAATCTGGTTGGGGAGAGCGCGCCGCTCTGCTTCTCTCTCTCCTTATAAAGGGCGCGGTCACTGGGAAGACACAAACACACGTTAATTCACATCAGGTGTAGTGAATCTGCCACTTACCTTCCCTGACGCCGCCCTCCTGTCACAGACCGATGCGTGACCACGCCTCCGCTGCCACAATATGATTTTAGAATAATTTGATATGTAATGCAGTGGCTCTCACTAGTTTCTTCTTTCCAAGCCTGTGCTTACATTTCTCCAGCCCTGAAATGAGCTCCACCCCCAGCAGGAATATCACTGCTCAAGCCTGCCTTTTAAAAATGACTCTTACTGGGTGAGGGTTGGGCTTATAGTGGCTATAATGGTTGTTGTGGTAATTGTGTAGGATGAAGTGCTTGTTAATATTTGTAACAGCATTAGAGGCTAAATGTTACACATGGCTGCTTTAAGTGAGGAGGCGGTCGTCTGGCTCTGCCGTGATGTTTAGGTGATGGAGTGTACCAGAGAGGAATGGACTTCCTGGTAGAGAAACTCAATCAGGGCGACTGGGTGCACATATTTCCAGAAGGTGAGAGGATTCGGAGCATCACATCGACAACATGCACACAGCTCTTTGAGTTTTGGGTTTAAGAAAAAACCCCACGTGCTTCGTGTTTTTCAGGGAAGGTGAACATGACGGAGGAGTTTATCAGGTTAAAATGGGGTGAGTCGTGTTTGACGTTGTGTTTCTCTTCACCTTTTATTTTTACATTCAGAGAAAGCGACTGATGTGTTGACTGTCCTGCAGGAATCGGCCGTTTAATCGCTGAATGTTCGCTTCACCCTGTGATCTTACCCCTGTGGCACGTCGGTGAGTCTCGCTCTAATTATTCATTCTTTAATCAACGGGGCAGACTTTTTATCTGAGTGAGTCTGTGTTGTCACTGACGTTACAGCAGCGATAAACACTCGTTCCCTCACCAGACTCACTCTCTCTCTGTCTGTCTCTCTCTCTGTCTGTCTGTCTCCTCTCTTAATCAGATAAAATAAACGCAGCTTCTTCCATCGTGTTCCTGAGAAACTGGAAAGAAACGATAATGAAATGTCTCTGAATTTCTAAAGTCACTTTCCACAGTTTTATTTTCATCTTTCCAGAATGTTTCATCATAAAGTAGAAAACAGGAAATTATAGTTTAAATTATAAATATTATCAGTTTATTTCATCATATTCCCGTTAGGGGTGAGTGATGGGGTACAACTGTTAGAAATGAAAACCTTATTGTTTACAATAAGCAGGAATCACAGAGTGTATCGTGGTTCAGGTAGCGGTGTAAAGGGCAGATTACACTTCAGCAACTGCGCGCCTCAAAGGTCGCTTGGGCGTGGTCACGAACCAGTTTTGCGTTTATGCTTCTTCACCCTCGGTCTGGAATTTCTAGGGACGCATA
>JAPEKM010000023.1:34993821-35004333 GCA_027575975.1 Cathorops multiradiatus
GAGAGAGAGAGAGAGAGAGAGAGAGAGAGAGAGACTTGCCCTCTGTGACATTCCGGAAATCTTATCTGGCAAACAGACCTTTTTTGTACTTTTAGAAAACTTGAATGGCAGGCTGAGGTTTGTCACCTCAAACAAATGCTCAAAACTCAGAAAATACTCATCCGATTGCTTAACTAATGGCATGATTTGTGTAAGGAGACTTTGCTGTTTGATTTGGTGCCGTAGATTTAGCAGGAATTGTTTGATTTATGGCTGTTTAACCTCTTCGGTCACGATATTACATTATATTACTGTAGAAAGTGATGTACACAATTGTGCACACAGTGACCGAAGGGGTTCAAAACACATGAACATTTAGTAAAATCAAAGCCGATGGCAACAGATTTTGAATTGGATTGAAACTCTTCGCTTGCCTTAGTGCCAAACAAGCACTCCTAACTTGAAAAATATATTTCAAAGTAATTTGATTAGTGATACTTTTTTTGAAGGGGGGGGGGGGGGGTAGCACAACAATTTAAATATTGAAAGGGAGTTTCTATAAAGGGTTTAGACAAAAATATTTTGTTGAAATAGCAAATTCAGGCTATTTACGCTCAACGCTACAGTGGCGATGACATCAGCCCCTCCAGCTTTCTTCCATTAAAATGAATGAGGGGAAAAAGAAGGATGCATAGAAGGAGAAGAACGAGGGCAATCTGTCTGTTTATCCATATTAATTTTAGTGGTTGTAGCTTGAGAACTGAACAAACTAGACCATTTAAAATAACCGTCTAATGTATTCCTAGAAAACATTGTTTGGAGTATTGCTATGCAGCAACCATAATTAAAATCCTTCCCAAAAATACAAGCACACTATCCCTGCGTAAGATCTATGATCCTGACAAATTTTGTGGCTCTACATCAAATGTTGCGACCAGCAAAAACCGAAGAAATTCGTGCAGAGAAGAAGAAGAAGAATGTTGGCTCTTTCAATTCAAAATAATAATGACCAATAACATAATTGGTACTGCCATTGATACTACAATCACATCATTTAAGAAAAGCAATACAGTCAAAGACCCACTGGATATTCATCATCAACCCCTGGGGGTCCCGGAACCCCACGTTTATACCTTTTCAACCAAGGCAGTTTGAGAGCCAGTTCAGGGCAGGTGACAGTCTCAAACAAGTTCTTTGCATTTTGAGAACCAAAGAACTGGCTGTCAGCCAGGAAAACTGTCCCAAGAGCAGTACCAACACTTTGCTAGTCTGAAAACAAGAACTGCTTACATCAGGGGCTGGGGGTGGGATTATCATGACCAACAAGACTAACTAAAACTTTGTGACTGCTATTTTTCTAAACAGAGCTAGCATAGTGGCTAGTGTGCCTAATCCAGCCATTGTCATTCATTGTTGTTCTCATTCTTGGCACTAACATTGCTGGGAAAGCATAGATGTATACAGGCATCTCAAAAAATTGAATATTGTGAAAAAGTTCATTTTTTCATAATTTAATTCAAAAAAGTTAATTTTCATATATTCGATATTCATTACATATAAAATGAAATATTTCAAGCTTTTTTTGTTTTAATTTTGATGATTATGGCTTATAGCTCATGAAAATCAGAAGTCCAGTATCTCAAAATATTAGAATATTTCCTCAGGTCATTCAAAAAAGGATTTACAATACAGGAATGTCCAGCTTCTGAAAAGTATGTTCATTTATACACTTAGTACTTGGTTGGGGCTCCTTTACCACAAATTACTGCATCAGTGTGGCGTGGCATGGAGGAGATCAACCTGTGGCATTGCTGAGGTGTTACTGAAGCCCAGGTTGCTTTGATAGCAACCTTGAGCTCGTCTGTATTTTTGGGTCACTGTTTCTCATCTTCCTCTTGACAATACCTCATAGATTCTCTATGGGCTTTATGTCATGTGAGTTGGTTGGCCAGTCAAGCACAGTAATATCATGGTCAGCAAACAATTTGGTAGTAGTTTTGGCACTGTGGGCAGGTGCTAAGTCCTGCTGGAAAAGGAAATCAGCATCTCCATAAAACTTGTCAGCAGATGGAAGCATGAAGTGCTCTAAAATCTCCTGGTAGATGGCTGTGTTGACTTTGGACTTGATAAAACACAGTGGCCCAACACCAGCAGATGACATGGCACCCCAAATCATCAGAGACTGTGGAAACTTCACTCTGGAATTCAAACACCTTGGATTCTTTGCCTCTCCAGTTTTCCTCCAGACTTTAGGGCCTTGATTTCCAAATGAAATACAAAATTTACTTTCCTCTGAAAAGAGTACTTTGGACCACTGAGCAACAGTCCAGTTTTTTCTCTCCTTACCCGAGGTAAGACACTTCTGACATTGTCTCTGGTTCAGGAGTGGCTTGACACTCAGAATATGACCTTTGTGAAGATGTCTGTGCATGGTGGCTCTTGATGCACTGACACCAGCATTAGTCCACTCCTTGTGAAGCTCTCCCAAGTTCCTGAATCGACTTTTCTAGACAATCCTCTCAAGGTGGCATTCATCTCTGTTGTTTGTGCACCTTTTCCAGCCAGGCTTTTCAGCAGTGACCTTCTGTGGCTTACCCTCCTTGTGGAGGGTGTCAATGATTGTCTTCTGGACAACTGTCAAGTCAGGAGTCTGCCCCATGATCGTGGTTGTGTACTGAACTAGACCAAGAGATACATAATATTTCTACTGTTTTACTCAAACTGAAATACTCTAATATTTTGAGATTTGTAATTTATTTTTGCACTGCAGGCCATAATGATCAAAATTAACATAGAAAAATGATTGAAACATTTTAGTTTACGTGTAATGAGTCTAAAATATATAAAATTTTTCACTCTCTTAAATAAGTGATGGAAAATATTGATTTTTTTCATGATATTCTAATTGTTTGAGATGCCTTCATATATAGCGACTTATCCAGGGTCCACCCTGCTTCTCGCCCATAGTCAGCTGGGATAGGCTCCAGCTTGCCCGTGACCCTGCACAGAATAAGCGGTTATGGATAATGGATGGATAAGTGTGCTTTCAATTTTTAATTGCTGTGCAGCACTGCACAGCTCAAACTCAGCAGCAATAATAATGGTCCTTTAATAGATAATTGTCCTTTCCTGCAAATATATTAATATGGCAAAACAGATCTGCGTGCACAATGTCTATCTGTACAGATCTTATAGTAAGGCAAGTAAACATGGCATTATTACTTATCTCAGTGACATGACCACATTTGACATCAAAAAGTTCCAAAGTCGTCTACTCCAACATTTGTGAAAGGAAGACTGTCTGGAAGCAACTTGTCTAAGGATAAGTCAGCCTTGGCTTTTGCCTTTTGACAAATGACACACACTGATGCACCTTGTAAGCGGCTTTCTTAGAAACATTAATTGCAATGATTAATTATCTCTGACAAAGCTGACAAATCATATATTGTCAGTTTTCACATGAATATCACATAGAATCAAACACAGTTCAAGTCCTTTGGTGTAATAACAGGCTGCTTTGGTGTAAAAACAGGACAAACACCAAGGGGTATGAATACTTTTGCAATACACTGTATTCCATGCATTTCTCTTATATATTCATTTATTCATTTTTGATTAAGTTCATGAAGGATGCCACTAATTATTGACATTGTATTTTAAATTTGACGTTTTTAAATAAGAAATCAAAAAGTTGTTTGGGCTCATGACAGTTTTTATTAAATCCATAACATGGAGTGTGGTAGGGGATTTTTTTTTTAGTGATGAATATTTAATTTACAGACCTTTACATTTTATTACTTTTATTGCCTTTCTTGGTTATGCCACATGATGGGTGGTCACACCTAATGAGAAGAACACACATGGTTTAAAAAAAAAGATCAATAGCCAATACATTCCACATAAACAATAAACCAGGGCATAAATCTCATAGACAAACATTTCATAAATATTTTAACATTTAGTGTTTTTAAATAAAAAGTTTAGTAAAAATGCCAAAGCATTTTTAAAAGGTTCTTTCTATGAAACACTATTTGGATGGTAGTTTAAAGTCTAACACAGCCACAGCCCTAGACATCATCTTTTTCTTCCCTTATAACTAATGGTTGCGGTCCACCATTTCTCATTCTGTTTCTGTCTTTGGCAGGCCACTTGAAGATAAAATATGTAATCTTTACAGCCCTTTTCTAATCATTGAAACTATAGCGTACACTCTCATGACATAAATTAACTTTTAAAAAATGCAATTTTAAATGTATGATTGATAATAACAGAACGTTATGTCATAAATACACATTAAACATAGGCTATATAATTTTATGGGATAAGCATAAACTGGAAAATGGTCATATAAAACCAAACATTATAGGCATATAAACAGGCTTTGGGAAAAAGTGGAATTTGCTAAAAACAAACAAAAAAGTAAACATGCTAAAATGATCCTTTTCAGCAAATTAGAAATACAGTATAGGCCAGTGTTATTCACTTATATTGATATGAGTTAAGGTTAAGGTTAGGCTTCTTTTTTTTTAACACAATTCAAACCTTTTTTTTTTTATCAATATACTCAGCCGTTGCTTTCAGGTCAGAGTTAACCCACTGTAGTTTTGTCAAGTCAAAATTTTATTCTCCCTCAAAAGAAAAATTTGCTTGCAGCCAGGTGTTAAAAACACATTAGATCCATTTATAAATACAACATAAAGGACAACATACCAGACAGAACACAGAGACATCAATACAGTACAGTGTAGGATCCCTTCGTGGGAAGACAAAGGATGAGCAAAGTTCCGATGTGCAAAAAAAAAGTCATTAGTGCCATAATTTGTGCATTCAGCTAATTAATTGCAGTAAAGACAAAAGAGTTTGTTTCTTTGCAATTTATTGCATTCATAATTAATAAACTCTTAATATATCAATTGATCTGGAAATATATTTTCTCTTTAAATATTTCAAAATATCTACAAAATATTAAACTATAAAGAACTATGAATGCAAATGTGTTGCCTTTTGGAAAAAAAAAAAGATCAATATAAAAGAAGACTGGAAAATTTAAAGTGGGTGCATACATTTACTTGAGAACTAATCGATGTTTATTATGTCCTATTATGCATTTTATTTTTAAAGATAAAATTAGTTGGGCAAAAATGTCATGTAAAATGGAATTAACTCTACTTCATTTACTGAAATTGTTGTTGCTGCTGTTTTGCATTTTAATTCACTTTTCATCTAACAAAAATAATTACCTTTAATTATTATGCCAGTCTGTAATCCAGTTGGCTACATTATGACTTTACCAATAAAGATCACATGCTGGTTGTTCAAATAAATATGGGTAAAGAGCTGATGATTATGCACCAGCAGTGGAAACAGGGTCTACCATATGGAACTGTTTGATCTAATGCTTTGGTGTAATCTAATATAAAACCACTAGACTGTATCAATGACAGCAAGCAGTGGCATGCCAAGCTTTTTAGTCTGAATATTTCTTTTGATCCTTGGTGCACAATAATTGGGAGCATGACAACATTATAATATCACTTTTATAATTTCTTTATAGTTCCAAATGCAATGAAGTCGTGTAGGTTTTGCTGTAGATTTCTGAGAAGATTTGAGGTCAGGGGTGGAGGAGCCAACTGGGGTGGCCAGGTGTATGTTAAGTGTGGCAGATGCTACCCAGAGACACACATGTGGACATACGTATTTCTCATGACATGTTAAGAAACATATACAGGTCATTCATGCATACAATAATGGCCCTAATTGGTTGAGTACAGTAGAAATCTGCAGAACATTCTTCCAATGTTATTCTACTGGTAAACTCATTAATGCTGTGCCATGCACACTGCTACATAAAAAGGGGAAGTTGCGATAGTGTGCATTAAGTAAGTAAGCGAGTGGGTAATCTGCAGAAAATTCTTCCAATGTTATTCTACTGGTAAACTCATTAATGCTGTGCCATGCACACTGCTACATAAAAAGGGGAAGTTGTGATAGTGTGCATTAAGTAAGTAAGCGAGTGGGTAAGTAAGTCTGGTGACAGAGGCAGGACTGAGTGCTGGTCTGTGAATGAAGAAAGCAGCCAGGAGAGTTAAATGGCAGAGGGGTTGCACCTGCAATGGACTTAATTAATGAATGTGCTCTGTGTTGCAGTGGACGGCAGAAGCCATAAAATTGGGAGAGTGCCGAGAGATTGAGAGCAAGGGAAGTTGTGATCCAGCACAGAGGTGTGTGTGTGTGTAAGTTGCTGAGTTTGTCCCAGAGTGAGACTGCTGTCTAATAAAGTTGCTGAAAATTGCAGAGTTAAGCAAAAGTGCAAATAAACACAATTAAAACAGCTTGCCTGTCCTCATCTCTTCAGTCTCCTGATCCCCCACTCTATCACACTGGTATAGAAACCCGGGAGACTGAAGTGAAGCATCCTCCCCATCGCCAAGGTCATCCAAGCCCTCACCAGCATCCACCAGAACCAGTATCAAGCACTTGTCTTCCTGCATGCAGATCAGGAGCAACATGTCCAGGAGCTGCTCCAGGCCCAGCAAGAAAATAGGCATGTGCTCTGTGCCCTGCTTGATGTGTTGGGTCCCCCAGCAGCTTCTGTGAGCTTTTTCCACATTACCCTCACTAAAATGGGCTGCAGGATGATCCTCCCCATCATTCTATAGACATGTTTGAGTAAACCACGGAGGTATGGGGGTGGTTGGAAGATCAATAGGCAATGCGGCTGCTACTGCTCCTTTCAGGGGAAGCCCAACTGTGGCCTTGCAGCTGCCTACCACCAACTGGCTAGAGTACCCAGATCTAAGGTAGGCTGTTCTTCAGTGGGTCAGCTACACCCCAGAACAATATCAGCAGCAGTTCCAGCACTGGCCTTTGAGGAGACTCGCCACCCATTTGCACAGCAGCTCCAGGATACTAGCCAGCAGTTGTTGCTGGCAGAGGAGTACAGTGCAGAAGAAGTAATCAACATGGTGGTACTGGAGCAGATCATCACATGGCTACTGGCAGGAAAAACAGAGTGGGTCAGTGCCACCACCCAACATTGCTGGATGAAGTGATCCAGCTGTTTGAGGACCACTTGGTGGTGTTTCCATTTTCCCTTCTCTCTCTCTGTCTCTTTATTGTTCTTCACCTTCTGCTCCCAGCCCTTCCCCAGTACATTATACATGGAAGCAGGGGCCCAGTCCCCTGAAGCCAGCTCCCCAAACCTAGGGTTCCCCCCTTTCTCTTTGCAGGTGAATGACTCCAGAGCTGTGGGTGCAGGAGGAAAACCTGGGCCAGTATGCTGGCACTGTGGCAAACCAGGGCACTTCCAGGAACAATGCCAGATGATGGAAGTGGGTATCTTGGTCCAGATGCCCAATACCCTGCATGCCAATCATGCTGAGATGTATTGCACACCTGTGAGTATTCAAGGGGGTATATACCATGCACTGGTGGATTCAAGTTGCAACCAGACCTCAATTCACCAAAACCTGGCTCAAGGGGAGGCATTGGGGACAGCACATTGGGTGAAGATGAGGTGCGTACATGGTGATGTGTATGAGTATCCACTAGTGCCTATTATCATCCAATTTTGGAGGAAAGAGCATAGTGTGGAGGCAGTGGTTAGTCACTGACTCACCCATCCACTGATTCTGAGAACAAATTGGCACCAGCATTGACTGGGGAGGTGGTCCCAGGGCTGTCTGCATCAGCTCCATATCAGGTAGGGAAGGCTCTATCCCTCCAGTCCTCACAGGGATTTCCCTTCAGGATTTCCTGTTGGAGCAGTTGCCAAATGAAACCCTGAGACATGCTTTTGACCAAGTGAGATTAATTGATGGTCAAAACCTCCAGCCTAAAAATAGAGTGGGTGCCATGAAGTGATCCAGCTGTGATGAAGTGATTCAGCTGTTTGAGGACCACTTGGTGGTGTTTCCATTTTCCCTTCTCTCTCTCTCTCTCTCTCGTTCTTCGCCTTCTGCTCCCAGCCCCTCCCCAATACATTATATATGGAAGCAGGGGCCCAGTCCCCTGAAGTCAGCTCCCCAAACCCAGGGTTCCCCCCTTTCTCTTTGCAGGTGAATGACTCCAGAGCTGTGGGTGCAGGAGGAAAACCTGGGTCTGGGCCTCAGGGCAGCACGGTGGTGTAGTGGTTAGCACAGTTACCTCACAGCAAGAAGGTTCAGGGTTCGAACCCAGCAGCCGGCAAGGGCCTTTCTGTGTGGAGTTTGCATGTTCTCCCTGTGTCTGTGTGGGTTTCATCCAGGTGCTCTGGTTTTCCCCCCAATCCAAAGACATGCAGTTAGGTTGATGTGGGGTGGCCTTGGGCTGAGGTGCCCTTGAGCAAGGTACTGAACCCCTGACTGCTCCCCAGGTGCTCTGGTGGTGTGGCTGCCCACTGCTGTGGGTGTGTGTGTTCACTGCTTCAGATGGGGTAAATGCAGAGGATGAATTTCACTGTGCTTGTGACAAATAAAGGTTTCTTCTATGTGAACACACACGAGGAATTTGACTCCGGTTTCACATAGCTCTCTTAGTGCAAACAGATAAAAAGCGTAGAAAAAAAACAAAAAGTTATGTACATATAGAAGGATATATGTATAGAATGCCATCAGATCTGGAAAAAAGCTTAAGTGCTGACGTCTTGTGTCCATGAAGAGCAGCCCATCACTATCACCTGTTCTGCCGATCTATTTGGACAGATTGGAGAATGTTTTCTGTGGCTCAGTGTGTAACATATCCTGTTTGTATTTCCATTTACCTCCTGAGTAAATTCTCTCTCAAGCTGGATGACAGCATGGCTATAACTCACTGCGTAGTGTATGTTTTTATCCTTATCACATCATTCAAGCATTGCTTATAATGTGCCCCAAAGGACAGACGCTCATTAGAAATACATGTTCCTGCAATGAATTATCCCCATGTCCCATTTTTGATTCTACTAGTTTACTTTCAAGTATCTATAGATTCATGCATTTGTGTTCTCCGGACTCCTGGGCTTAGATGCTGATTGATCCCATGGAGTGGTGAACTGTATTCAGTAAAACACAGGGCTTCATGTGGCTTCTTATACTGGTTTTTTACCTCTGTCCGTCCTTCTGTCCGTATCTCTGTCCATCCAAAACACCCTTTTTCTCAGCAACCACAAATCTTAGCCACTTGATACTTGGTACCAAACTTCAGCTTGGGGTTCTATACCGTGTGTACCGTTTTCAGGTCTGTCACACATCGACTTCCTGTTTACCGACTGAATGTCTTTACAAACATGCAGGATGGATTGGCAAAATTTTCATAACACTTCTCTCAGCAACTACAAATCACACCTGCTTGATATTTGGTACTGAGCTTCAGCTTGGGGTTCTATACTGTGTGTACCATTTTCAGGTCTGTCTCACATCAACTTCCTGTTTATTGACTTAATGCATTTCTGAAACATATAGCTTGGATTTGCAAAACTTTTGTAACACCTTTCTCAGCAACTACAAATCACACCTGCTTGATATTTGGTACCAAACTTCAGCTTGGTGTTTTATACCACGTATACCATTTTCAGGTCTGTTGCACGTCAACTTCCTGTTTACTGTCTTAATGTATTTATGAAACATATAGCTTGGATTTGCAAATATTTTGTAACACATTTCTCAGCAATGACAAATGACACCTGCTTGATATTTGGTACCAAACTTCAGCTTGGGGTTCTATACCATGTATACCATTTTCAGGTCTGTCGCACATCAACTTCCTATTTACCGACCGAATGTATTTACGAAATGTATAGGGTGGATCTTGACACTATTTCAAGAAGCAAAATACTATTTCACAATAACAGTTTACCAGGATGCTGTTTGAAATCCCTGGGGAGAGACACTGCTCTTTAGTTACTCGTTTCAGGGTTCATTATTTGTTGAGGTCAACATCCATAATAAGTGTCCTATTCCTTCGATTGCTTGCATTCTGATATAAGCGAGAGCAGGCGGATACGTAAGTGAGCAGTAGCTCTCAGTTGATCTTGTTTTTTCAAAAGTGTTAAGAAGAAACAGAGTCTGGTCAGTGCAACGCAGCATCCTGAAGCTTTGAATTTATCTGACAGCAGCTGAAACTGATTTCCACAAAGTAAAATGGTCCTTCACACACGCAGCACTTGTTTTGTTCAACAGTGCTGAGTGAGTGTCACAAATTTGTTGTCTCAATGTTTTGACAGCTTTTTAAACTAATCCCGGGCTTGGAGGAGATCCGGATCATGCGAGCAGAGGTCGGCAAACGCAGAGGTTTTGCTGCTTTTGATTGAAGGATTCAGCGTGTGTACTTTGGCTTGGCTGAACAGTTGCTGAGTTGGAGTTTGTTGTTTCTCACTCCACACATTCTGCTCTCACACGATTGGTTTCCACGCAGGGAAACAAGTGCTGACACTAGCTTTTGGATCATTCCTTTACGCAAATCAGTGAACATAAAACGCAATCCCTTCATTGTGTAAGGGATCTTCTCATCTCATCTCATTATCTCTAGCTGCTTTATCCTGTTCTACAGGGTCGCAGGCAAGCTGGAGCCTATCCC
>JAPEKM010000023.1:37797387-37807430 GCA_027575975.1 Cathorops multiradiatus
AGGTTAACTGGTGATTCTAAATTGACCATAGGTGTGAATGTGAGTGTGAATGGTTGTCTGTGTCTATGTGTCAGCCCCGTCATGACCTGGAGACTTGTCCAGGGTGTACCCCGCCTTTTGCTCATAGTCAGCTGGGATTCAAGATGTTTATTGTCATACACACAATAACAGACACAGCGGTTTATTATTGGGTAATGAATTTCTTATTTTGCAACTGCCTGACCAAACTATAACTATGCTTACCAATATTTTATATGAAATATAAAGTACATATGGAATGCAAAAATATAAAAGTTGAATAAAAAAAGATAACATTAAAAAAAAAAGAAAAAAAAGCAAACAAACAATGTGCAAACATAGAGGCAGAATGTGCAAACATAGAGGTAGATTATACTGTGCAATGACTTGTGCAAAAATTGCTAATATAGAGGTAGATGGTGATTGTAATCCGTGGTTCAAAAGCCTGATGGAAATATAGAGGTAGATGGTGATTATAATTCGTGGTTCAAAAGCCTGATGGTCTGGGGTAAAAAGGGATAGACTCCAGCTTGCCTGTGACTCTGTAGAACAGGATAAAGCAGCTAGAGATCATGATGAGATGAGTACTTTCGAGCTCAGAGGGCCAGGATCACCATTTGAGGAATTCATGGAGAAAAATGAATAGGCAGAGCTGGCTTGGTCGTGTTCAGTGCCCAAAGTGATAATTGCATCATCAGTTTTTCATTGGCTAATCAGACACAAGGTATGCCACGACTGTTGCTGGAGCGGTTGGGGGTTAGGTGCCTTGCCCAAGGGCACTTAAGCCAGTCCTGCTGGTCCAGGGAATCAAACCAGCAACCTTTTGGTCCCAAAGTTGTTTCTCTAACCATTAGACTCAGAAGCAGATTGTGCTTACTTTTGGGTGGAGGTGAGGATGGGGGCAGTATGTCTGTCACAGACTGTGGCTTATTTTGAATGATGGTGTTGTGAGAGATGAAGTTCATGTTATTGCAGTGCAGTGCCACTAAGAATGAACTGTCAAAGCTTGGTTAATAGACCATCACCCTCACATGATTTATGGATTGAGGGTGTGTTCTTTGCACAACCCATGTTGTCTTACTTAACTCTTTCGTGTGGATTTGGCCATCTGTAAATTCTAGATGTCAAAGCCTAAAGTACAAAAAGATGTACTTTTTTTTATTCTTGACCTCTCTTGTAGACAAAAGTTATTGCAAGATATTATGGGTTTTGCTGTGTTCGTCTGCCACTATGGGGAATAATATCACTGCTGCAAGTGCATGCATTTAGAGAGAATTCAAGGCTGTGTCCCAAATTGCAAAATGCACATTAGTAGTATAACTAAAATGTAGTAACATCACTGGTGTAGTGCCAGGTTTCCAACCCTGGTCCTGGAGTTTCCCCTGTCCTGTATTCCACGCCTAAGACTTTTGCACACTTATACTGTATGCATACATATTTACCACCAACTGTGACCCAGCACTGCTGACACAGCTCAGACTATTAATTATTAATGTGGGATTCCTAGGGTGACTCAAAGCAGCTCAAAATCATTGCATTATAGAGTAAATTTTCTACCCAGACTCATTAATCATGTTTTTTTTTTTTTAAGCTATACATTGTAAATGTAGAGAAGGCATACAGTACCATTCACTGTGTAATGTGTGATCATTGTCATAACAGTTTGGTAAACATGTTGTTCCTTTCAACTAATTTCATAGAAAAAAATTTAGGGCGTGCTTTATATTTATTTATTTCAAGGCATGAATCATAAAGCACAATTTTGTGAGAACTCGGGATAGATTTTTGTTCATCATGATTTCAGAGTTCTATGTTTCTTACAGTATCTGATTAGATCAGTTTTACTGAGCAAACATCTTTCATTTGTACCTGACTTCATGTGATTTATAAATGTTTGCAATGTAAATATATTCAGGTGCATCTCTGTCTACTGTGTTTCAGTGAATCCTCTGAGAACACACTGTGGCGTTACATCCCTCCTTGTCAGACTTCACTCTCCATTTTCCTCACACTGTGGTATCTGGCTCAGGTGAAAGCTGCAGGCCTCGCCCTCCTGCATAATGACGGTGGCAACAGGAGATCCCTCAGATGAGGCAGCAGCACATCCAGGACACCCTCAGGACTATGATGTAGAGGGAGAACAGGAATGCTGCGAAAGAGTTGTCATAAACATTTCAGGCCTGCGCTTTGAGACACAACTCAAGACCCTCTCACAGTTTCCTGAGACCTTGCTTGGTGATCCAAAAAAGCGAATGAGATACTTTGACCCTTTAAGGAATGAGTATTTCTTTGATAGAAACCGGCCAAGCTTTGATGCCATCCTCTACTACTACCAATCTGGAGGAAGGTTACGGCGTCCTGTAAATGTGACTCTGGATATATTTTCAGAAGAAATTCGGTTTTATGAGCTTGGAGAGGAGGCTATTGAGATGTTCAGGGAGGATGAAGGGTTCATAAAGGAAGAAGAGAGGCCTTTGCCTGATAATGAATTTCAGAAGCAGGTTTGGCTGTTGTTTGAGTATCCAGAAAGTTCAGGACCAGCAAGGATTATCGCCATCATATCTGTCATGGTGATTCTTATTTCTATAGTCAGCTTCTGTCTGGAGACTCTGCCTATATTCCGTAGTGATGAAGAGAATATGCATAAAGTCCACCCATATAATAGTAACTCCACCACAAACTATGTGTCCACGTCCTTCACTGACCCTTTCTTCATCCTGGAGACACTGTGCATAATCTGGTTCTCCTTTGAGTTCCTGGTTCGTTTCTTTGCCTGCCCGAGTAAAGCCAGCTTCTTTGTGAACATAATGAACATGATTGATGTGGTGGCTATTATCCCCTACTTCATTACACTAGGAACAGAACTGGCAGAGAAAGCAGAGGATGGCCAACAAGGGCAGCAGGCCATGTCTTTAGCCATCTTGCGAGTCATCCGACTAGTGAGGGTCTTCAGGATCTTCAAGCTCTCACGTCATTCCAAGGGACTCCAGATTCTGGGACAAACCCTGAAGGCCAGCATGAGAGAACTTGGGTTGCTTATCTTCTTCCTCTTCATTGGAGTCATCCTCTTCTCCAGTGCTGTCTATTTTGCTGAAGCAGACGAACCTGAATCCCAGTTCTACAGCATCCCAGATGCCTTCTGGTGGGCTGTGGTTTCTATGACAACTGTTGGCTATGGAGATATGGTGCCTACTACCATTGGTGGCAAGATTGTTGGCTCTCTTTGTGCCATTGCTGGAGTGCTGACCATTGCCTTGCCAGTGCCTGTCATTGTCTCAAATTTCAACTACTTCTACCACCGTGAAACAGAGGGTGAGGAGCAAGCCCAATATCTGCAGGTTAACACCCCCAAAGCTGATTCCCAAGAAGAGCTAAAAAGAAGTCAAAGTGGTTCTACCATCAGCAAATCTGACTATATGGAGATCCAAGAAGGCGTGAACAACAGCAATGAGGACTTCCAGGAGGAAGACCTCAAAAAAGGCAATTGCACTTTGGCCAACACAAACTATGTGAATATCAAAAAAATGCTGACTGATGTATAATCAACTGAGATCAGGTTACTTGAAAATGAGAGCAGAGAGAGAGGGGGATAGCAGCCTTAGTTTGCAAAAATTCTGAGGCTTTAAAGCTTTAAAGGATTAAAAAGGACCACAAAAGGTCAGAACTTATGCTACTGATATGAACATTTCTGTTCTGCTCAGAATGCCCAAGTTCAGCCCAGCCCTCTGTGTAAGATCGTCTTCATATTCAAACAATCATGTGTGTGCATGCAGTTAGCTTTCATCTCTGTGACTCACACTGAAAAGTCAAACTTCCCAAAACAGCAAAAACTGTAAAAACTAAAGGAGAATGAAGAAACAACCTAACTAAAAGGGTTAACAACTTTGTCTCCAAAAAACAACCTTGTACCATGTACGTATCATCACAGCGTATCATGCCCTCAAAGTTCAGCTACATCTCTTTGCTTCTCCAAAGAAAATATTATTGTGCTTCTTCTGCTATAAGGAAAACAAGTCCTCATGGGGAGTGTAGTAATAATGATATAAGATTATGAGAACAAAAACTTCCTCCATTATTGCTGCTGCTTATTTTAGATGTCTGACAGAAGTAATATTTGAACATGATAAACACAATGCACTCAGATTCAATTAGCTCAAAGCATTTAAAACAGTTTTTATTATCAATATCACTATTTTCCTCCATACTAAAAATGACAAAAGCAGTCTGTTTTTGTTTCAAAACAATTATTTACTCCGGTAGCTTACATATATACACTAGCATTTATGTTCTCATGATGAAATCAAAAGCTTTCAAGAAAGACTGAATGTTTCTGTGCCACATTTTATGCAGTTTATAAAATTTGTGTGTGTATTTCATCTTTTTATTGATACAGACCAGATTATGCTGTTGTTTGCTAACCAACCTTTGGTTAAAGTCAGCTCTAAGCTTTGGTTAAGAAAACAATAAGACTGGCCTAAGCTTGCACCACTTACAGCTGCACCAATGCATAATGCATTCAATAATGAGAACTAATGATCTTATTCAATCACACCCCAAATCTATCTCTGAATATCCTTAGAACACAAGCTGCCTGGACCAATGATGATACTGTAGCAAAATTCATGTCATGTGACAGTGATGTGATTATGGAGCGATGTTACAATGGTACCACAGAAATGAACAGCTAGCGTTGTGTTGTATTTCAGCTGGCAACATTCTGATCACTTAATAACTTTTTCTAAAGAGATGGTTGATATTCAGTTTACCTGGGAAGTAAACAAGCCATATCTACTTTACACTGTAATAAAGCTCAGCAAATATTTAGCCAAACACTATAACAAATTGGTAGCATTAATATCAATATATTGATTATTTTATCAATTATCAATATTTTTTTGCAGTGACTAATTTTAGATTTGCCTATAACTTTTTACTTTTTTTTCTTTCTTTTTCTTTACTTTTTACTTTTTTTTTTCAAAGAGAGGCTTGAAAGAAATTTTTAGACATGCAGGGGTCCAAAATTCTGAAACAACAATGAAAATCTTGGATTTTTTTTTCTAAATTGGAAATAAACAGAAGCTTTTAGAATTTTGAAATATTTAAAGCACACAAAGTAAATTTTCAATATCTTGAATATGTAATAGTCAAGATTCTGCATTATTTCAAGGTCCCTATTTAAATGTAAGCAAATGCGTGACAGCGACCATGTTATCTACTTTGTACACAAGGTCAGACTTTCTCCATGCCTAATCTTGTCTACTGAAGTATGTGTTCAGATGACACTCAAATGGATTTGATATAAAACTGTTTTGAAATTCATGTATCTATTTCAAAAATTCAACTTTTCACTCACATTTCAGGATTCACTGAATATTGTTGTATTAAATTAAAAAAGAATGCAAAACAGAAGCATTTTCACTACTGGTTTCAGAATTGTGGACACCACTGTATGTCTAATAAGTGTATTGTGTGTACTATATCTACTGTAAAAATGATGGTCCTGAGCACCAATGCTGCTTTCAGGTTTTTGTTTGTATGTTTTGTTTTTTTGTCTTTGGCTGTTAAAGACATTAGGATGCACATGGTGACCTTTATGTAGTGGCAGAGCATCAGTACATGACTAGAATGACTTAATGGTACACTGCAGTAGCTGCAACTGCAGTGTCCCATTCCTCTTAGCATCAGTTGACCTTCTCAGTCAGTGCATCTTCACACAAGTGATACATACATACCGTGTTTACATCTCTCATGGTAAGGAAAAGACTATAAATCAATATATAACATTAGAGCTTTGTGGATAACAGTGACATTGAGATGGCCACAAAGCTGTATAAATTTCATATTGGTCATACTGAGGTCTTACTGTGACAGTGTGAGTGTTTTCCTAAAGCCAATAGCTCTTATTTTCTTGTAAGGGTTTTGTAATGGCAACTAGTGCAATATGCGTACAGCTGGATATAGTATGTCATTGTAGCCAATTTTATTTATTTATTCATTCATTCATTCATTCATTCATTTTGGTCTTTCAAACTTCCAAATTGACACTCAAGGCTGGTTAACCAATGCATTGGGCTTCAGTATGTTTTTGTGATTTCATCTTGTGATGTTTGCCAGGGAATAATGGAGGTGAAATGTTTTAGTGTAGCAATCATCCTCACATGGTGCATCTTTTTTTCTTTTTTGAAACACAGATTGTATGTGCTGATGCTTCTTTAAAAGAGGCAGAACTCCTCACAGCTGATAGCTGCCAGCTATGCTCTAGCTAAGGTTTGAAATGCATTCCTGCAAAGTTCATATTTTGGATCTGGATTTATTAATTTATTTACTTATTTTCATATTTTGCTTTCAAGACCTTATATTTAGGTTTAAAAAAGGAAAGAAAAACCTGGTGTATGCACACTGTACATAGCCAGTGCCTATAGAATTTACATATAATAACTTTAATGCAAGCAGACAGGGAGCTTTATTCTATGCATGGAAAGGTACACAGAACGAATGTATCATCCCATTTCCTGCACACTTGAACACTGGATATTTTATTTCTTTTAGTCTATTTTCACCTGAAAGCATCATATGTTCGACCTGAACATGAAAAATATATCTCTGTGAATAATGTTTTCCTCATTGCATATTTAACACTTTTAGAAGATAGATTTACAAACCACTGCCATCATATTGATTGCAGGTTTTGTGTGTGTGTGTGTGTGTTTGTTTGTTTGTTTTTAATGGATCACTGACTGTCTTAAGGAATTGTGTATAAGCATATTACGACCATTCCATTGCCAAGGACTGGAAGAATGCAAACCTCACCTCTTATTCTGTTGTGTATTTGCTGTATGTATACAGAACTGAATGTTAATAGGATATATCAAGCTTTACTGAGATATGTAAGTGCAATATATTAGTTAAAATGAAGAGGAAAGATCTGTTGTATCTGAAACAATTTGTTACCCAAACTACTATAGCCAATGAGATTTGCTTCATGATGTAAATGTTCATTACATTCTTTTTTTTGCCACTGATCATTTGCAGACCAAACAGAAAAGCTGTATAACCATGAATTTGTATAACAGTACAATAGTTAAGATTTTGATTGAATATCAGTTAAGAGTTGGCTTTGCTCTAAGCCGTTCTATACCTTTTTGATGTGGCCCAGTGTATTCTGACTGCTTTCACTGAGATGAAGCCTGTGACTTCACTTAGTGCTGATGGAACCGGCAAGGTTAAAAATGGATCTCATTACTCAATTATGCAAATCTGTTTTAGTGTGTGTTGTGCATGAATTGTCAACTGTGTATTTGTGTATCTATGCGCCACTGTTTGGAGAGTTTTAGAACTCTTAGCCAAGTTTGTTCATAAGGCACAATCATCTTAGAGCTTTACAACTGCAGTCCAATCAGGTGTTTAAATAATGAAGATTTAGGGCAGATTGCCACTACACATATGCCATTATACTGTATGTAAATAATGAGTTAAAAATCAGCAGGTTTGCATTATAGTTCTGTGCAAAACCTGTTATTGGGACATCTTCATTTTACCTGATAAACTGCAGAGAAGTGCTTTAGATTGTAAACATAAGTGACATGTAACTTGTACCTTTCATTCTTCATATCAGTGAAGCCTAGCAACTACAGTATGCTCTAGAATACAGCCATTTCTTTTTTCTATGAGGATAACATTGACAAAAATAAAAATAATACACACATAAGATTGGCATAGGGAGGGAAAAGAAATTCAGCACATTCTTTGGTTCTGAATGAGATGCACTTTAAAAGTACAATAAGGAGACAATCTAATGACTGAGAATAAGCATATAACCGTATCAAATGTCCATATCTTAATGCTACATCAATAATGAAAATGAAGAAGCAATCTTAAACCTGTGTTTGCATTTTACTTTTCTGTGTTCAGCGTGCCATTTATTTTAAGCGTGTGTGTGTGTGTGTGTGTGTGTGTGTGTGTGGTACATGTGAGGAACAGCTTCCCTTTGAGCATTGTCTGAATGTCAAAGTGGTGCTCAGAGCAAAATTTAAACTATTATTTAGCAAAGGAAAGCATGCCATGACTTCACCAATTCACAGAACAACAAGCCATTTTAGGAGAGTTTTTGCTCATGCTATTTATTATTAGTCAGTCTAATGGCAAGTTTTGTAATAGCTGTTCAGAAAATAAAGCTATTAGAAGTTTTTTGCACCATTTTTTGCTAACATCTATTAGGAGGATAATAGCATGCACTATAAACAGATGATTACTGAGGAGAATAAAAAAAGACAGAAGAAAAAGGAAGGGATCATTATTCTTCTCTTTTAGGCCTGAAAGTACTAGAGGGTAGTATTGAAATATATGCTTTGTGGAGCGTGTTGGGGGGCTGACAGAATATTCACAGGAGACAGGAATAGATTAAACAGTGAGACGGGAGGAGGGAAGTGAAGAATAGAACATGACACCTTCATGCAATGTTCATCATCAGGCAGTGTGAGCACACCATTCATTTTGTCCACCAGTTAATGTTCTCCTCTTCCTGCAATTTGTCGACTTCTGACTGATAAAACATGTTTTCTTAATATGCATTATTATAAGCAGACATTTAGCTATGAATTATTTGTTTCTCATTTCTATTTATAATCCCTTTGAGGTTTTGATTGTTTGATTTATATTTTTAATGTGGCTTATGACAGGAGATCATAAGATGATGAGGATAAAGAGATGTGGTAGGATTTAAAAGGGATCCTTTTACCATTCATCAAGCTCTTTTTATACTACATATGAAGGTACGGAGTTATGTACAGGGCTGGTTTTATTTCCAGTATATTCTTTCAGATGTCTCTTAGATGATGATGCTCAAGAAAGTAGCACCGATTAGTTCATCTTTATTGCCCCCTAGAGGTGTTCTACAGTATCATGTACTTCATATACCAACAAACCTGTATCCCACACACCAACACACCCGAACCATGTGATTAAACAGCACTAAATGCCTGGTGCAACTGCCCTGGGAAACTGGATAGTGCAGAAAAGTGTCTATGCTGTCATGCCTGGCTTGGGAAATACTGGGCAAATTGAATTAGAAATGTATTTCCATTAACTTGTCCAGGGTGTACCCCGCCTTTCGCCCGTAGTCAGCTGGGATAGGCTCCAGCTTGCCTGCAACCCTGTAGAACAGGATAAAGTGGCTAGAGATAATGAGATGAGATGCGATGAATAAAATGATAGATTTTAAAATCCATAAAAAAAAAGTCATCAATTTATGACCAAATAATGCTTCCAAAAAATCTAAGATTTTCACCATAAATATTCAAATGCATGTTAAAACCAAATGAAATCCTCCAAGTGTATTTTAAGCATTTTCAATATTAAATCTAAACCAACTGTTTTTAGTTCAGTGTTAAGCTAGGATAAAGCTACAAGCAAATGAGGCTGTATCTGAGTGTGAGATTTGGAACGGCTCCTACATTCCTCACTCTTGCTCCAGTCCAGAGGGGAGAATATTTTCTCTCTCATTTCCTCAATTTTATTTGTCTTTTTTCCACATTCATACTGTCTGGGGACAGGTCCAGAGAAAATGGCTCACGCTGCGTGGGTGTTTTTGCTTCTGTCTGAGGCCGAGACACAGAGTGAGTCTGCCATTTCATATCACGCTGCATCATTATGAATAAACATTTATTCTCCTCTCCTTTTCTGAGAAAGGTGCTTGTCTTCTCTCTCACCACGGCTCTGTCTTCACTGATCACTTTCAATGATCACATTCGTACTAGCCTCTGCCCTAAGACCAGCTGTTGTCATGAGGTCTTTGATCAAGACCCCGTCCACACGAGTACGATTTTGATGGTTTCGCATAAATACTTTATCGTTTCAGCCTCGCGTCCAGATGAGTCCGTTTTTCTCAAGATGTGAAAATGGTATTTTTTGAAAACGCATCCCAGAGTGGATAAATCCTAAAACGCCGGCTAGCCCGGCGCCGTGTGGACGGAGAAGCGGATATTTTCAGAAACGATGACGCATAAGCCCCGCCTCTCTAACCTTTA
>JAPEKM010000023.1:39065816-39077453 GCA_027575975.1 Cathorops multiradiatus
GTTTCTGACTTCTGGTTTTTTAAATATCACTCTGGCCACTAAGATCTCTATTTTTCATCAAAACAGCTACAAAAATATATTCTAAAATAGTTATTTATTTACATGAATCAGTTTGATTTGAAAAAATAAATAGGTAAAGCTATGAAAACTCACTTCAAAGTCTCCCGTGAAGCCTAACATCAAAACTAGCTGATGGAAAATTTTGCTGAATACTTCATCAGAAACAATGAGGGGGAGAGAACATCACTATAAAAGTTATACAATTGATATTGACGAGTAATCCAGTCGGAAACTGATCGAGAGAGACAGACAGAGAGAAAGAGAGAGAGCCTGACCACCTTCCCATGACTCAAAAAGTACTGGCAGTTTCCCCGACATCCCGCGAGTAGAGTGTGTACTCTGTTGTACCAACTTCAACCTGCGGTTACTTCCAAAGTACTGAACAGATCTTAACGAGATACATTTCTTTGGAAAGCAGAGATTATAAGCTTTTTTAATGATAGTATTCACGATAAAAAATATTCAAGAGTTAAGCAATGACAGATCTGGAAACTCAGATGAGCGTCTGCATATATCATTTTCACAGCACGGCCAGCGAGTGTCTGATATGCTTATTTTTAGCTCCTTCATCTTGACCTTAAAAAAAAATAAAGACGCAGCAGTGCTTTAACTCTTTAGTCAGTCCAGCTCTCCTCATCTATACATTCTGCTCACACAGATAGGATTCCAAAGGTTCAACTTTCATGCTAATACCACCATCTGTTCCATCATTCTTGTCATCTTATGGATCACTAACCAGCTGAGCCAAGTCTCTGCTGTAACTCAGCACAACTGCGTTGCATACCTGCATTGCATTCTGGTACTTTGTGGCTAATGTTTGTGGTCGCCATTACTTTCTCCATTGGATTTCTCATTAGTGTGACATTGGGCACTGTTGGAAAATGGTGGGTGAGAAAAGAAGCTCTTGTTGATATTTAGGAGCCGACAGGAAAACCGGAGTGCTGTCCCTTATATTTAAAATCGCTGATTTTTTTTCCTATGCTGTTGCAACTTCACCAGTAATTTATACATATTTACAATGTCGTCTCTAAAATGTAAACAAAATAAAAGTCAATGAACCAAAAAAACCCACACATTTCTCAACATTAATTAATTCAAGGATTCTATTAGTAGAAAATTTGAAATTGTTTGGATGAAAAGACAAACTATGACACCTACAAAAGCTGCTATAGAATAAAATTCCTCAGTTCTTTACAAAACATTTACCTGTTACACAAAACAAGTAAAAAAAAAGCCAAGTTTCTAACCCTATGAGATCTATGCTAGATATCTTTACATGTGCATGGGAAGAACAGATAGTTTAGTAAAGCAATGCACACTAAATTTATACTGACCTTTGGAAACCACCAGCCAATTTATCATCCAAAATGTTTACATTTCTATGAAGTACGGTCATAAATGATTTCAAGTTTCCACAGCAATAATTCCAAACTACTTAAAATTGTTTCATGCTTCAAAAATGTATTAGCATACTCATTGCTATATAAATCAGTATACTGTACAGGTACGTACTAAATAATTCATCATAACGAATGAGTTTTTGGAAACAGAGCAAGTGTGAGAAAATGTGAAGTGGCCAAGAGAACGTCAAAGTTAGGAAAGTGGCTTAGGAGAAAAGTTGTGTGTGTGTGTGTGTGTGTGTGTGTCCACGCTTCAGTGAGACTTGGCAAAGTAGTACTGCACTTGTCTGTGAATGCTGAACCCACTCACCCTGTCCACACCAGTGATGGCCTGAAACACATAGTGAGAAAAAGACTCTCAAGGTGTCATTTAAAAATGACATCCACAGCTCCAAATCAACACACCATACCTTCTTATGCATGTGGCATAGCACCTGCAAATACACACTTATATTATGGCCACTAAGGGACGCATGTGGTCAGCAGCAATACTGACATGAGCTGCAAGATTCCAACAATGCTCAGTGGTTTTAAGTGGCTCAGTCTGTGCCATGAAAACATTCCTCACACCATTACACTACCACCACCATTCTAAACTGTTGACACAAGGTAGGTTGGGTCCATGAGTTCATACCAAATTCTGACCCTACAATCTGCATTTTACAGCAAAAATCGAGATTCGTCAGACAAGACATTTTTCCAATCTTCAGGTGTTGATAGTGAGCCTGTGCCCACTGTAGCACCAGATTCATGACCTTGGCTAACAGGAGTGGAACCTCGTTTCTTAGAGGTGTTTCTACTCACCATGGTTGTAAAGAATGGTTATTTGGAGTTATAACTTTCCCATCAGGTGGAACCAGTCAGGTCATTTTCCTCTGACCTTTCTCAGCAACAAGGCATTTCCACCTGCAGAACTGCCACTCACTGAATGTTTCTGTTTTTTGCCCCATTCTTTGGAAACTCTAGATATTGTTGTGTGTGAAAACCCCAGGAAATCAGTGGTTATAGAAATACTCAAACCAGTCCATCTAGCACCAACAATCATGCCACAATTAGTCACTGAGATCTCATTCCCCCCCACCCCATTCTGCCACATGGCTGGATAAATTACATGGATGTACAAGTGTACATATGTTCCTAATAGAGTGGCTAGTTTACAGCACTAGTCAAAAGTTTGGACACATCTTGAAATTCAATGTTTTTATTTATTTTTATTAATTGACACTTCATGATGGACTGTCATTTCTCTTTGCTTAGTTGAGCAGTTCTTGACATAAAATGGATTACTACAGTTGTGGAATAGGGCTATTTCTTCTTCTTTTCCCCATAGCCAGCAAGGGCACAACTGATAACATTTTAACAGTCCATAATTGGTGTGTTTAGGGCATTTAACTTGACGTAGCTCATCCCTCTTCAAGCCTGATCAATGGACAATTTAGAGTAACCGGTTAGCCTAACTGCATGTCTTTGGACAGTGGGGGAAACCGGAGCACCCAGAGGAAACCCGCACAGACACGGGGAGAACATGCAAACTCCACACAGAAAGGTCCCAGTCAGCCATGAGGTTTGAACCCGGAACCTTCTTGCTGTGAGGCAACACTGCTAACCATTACACCACCGTGCTGCCCATAAGACTATTTACTGTATTTTTATTATTTGATCTCAGTCACATTAAGAAGGCAAGAAATTGCACTAATTAACTTTTGATGAGACACCTGTTAATTGAAAATCATTCCAGGTGAGTACCTCATGAAGCTGGTTAAGATAATGCCAATGGTGTGCAAAGTGTCATCAGGGTAAACGCTGGCTACTTTGAAGAAACATTTGACATTGTTGTTTTTTTTTCACAACATAATTCCGTACATTCCAAAAGTTATTTCATAGCTGTGATATCTTCAGTACTGTTCTACAACGTAGAAAATAGTCTAAATACAGAAAAAAATATGAATGAGGAGGGGTGTCCAAACTTTTGACTGGTACTGTACATCACAAAAAAAGAAAAATTCTTAATACAGTCTGAAATAGTCTGAAAATGCAGCCTCCACCCAAGTGCACAGAGTCTGAACATCTGGAAAGCATCATCTTATCCTGTAAGGCAAACAATCAAAGAGCACTACATTGCACAAAGGATACTCATAAAGGATAAGTATCCATAATTAGAGCCTCTGAATTTTGAGTTAAAGACTCAGTTAGAGATTATCCATTAAAGGTACTAGTCGTATTGGATTAAGAAAAAATGAGACACAGAAAGGGTGAGTGTGTTACATATAGACACCTTATTACTGCCATAATAAATGAAACAAAAAGTCAATATTTGGTGTGAGATGACCCTTTGCTTTAAAATATATATATATATAGTAATGTCAGGTACAATGAGTGCAGTTTTATAAGGAAGTGAGCTGTAGGCTTTACTGAGCATCTTACAGAACCAGCCACAGTTCTTCTGGACACTTTGTCACACTTGCTTCTTAATTTTGCAACAGAACCAGCCACAGTTCTTCTGGACACTTTGTCACACTTGCTTCTTAATTTTGCAGCAAAACCCAGTAGTCTTCATTATGTTTTCTTTTTAATCTGCAAAGTGGTCCCTTATGGAATAAGCTGCTCAGATGCAAACTTTTTTCCCCCCTCTATAACACTTCATTTTGTGTTGGAAAATGAACGGCTGAAACTCTAACATGTTTTTGTACTGACTCGATAACGTAGAAGTCATAAAATAGAAATCTATAACAGTTTGTATGAAAAAAAAATAGGGGGCCTAAGACTTTTGCACAGTAACTGTATATAACATAACAGCATTGCATAACATTTCTGGGCTCATGGCAATATAAAGCAGGAGCAGGTCATATGTGACTGAAATGAAAATGAGAAAAAAAAAAAAGCAAATAAATAAATAAAATATGAAAGCACTGACTTAACAGTAGCCAATGTTAAACCAATGGATGACAGAACAGCAACCTAGAAAAAAAAAGTGATAAATCCAAGACTGTGAATATATTATATTTAAACCTGTCATGAAGCATGAGTGACGTAATCTTGTGGTTGATTGTGGGTGCAGGCTGAATCATGGGTTTTAAATAAGCAGGCTGGCTTGTGAATATCATTTGCAGATATGAGATTATTATTATTGCATGGCTTTAAGCCACATGAGGACAACAAAACATTTTTAGTCCACAGTATTCCAATAATAATATAAAATGGAGTAAAAGTGAACTCCAACTGCACAGCATGGTCACTGTGTGAATTCACAGCATCTACTGATAACCAGCTCACCATATTGGAGCATTTCAGCTCCCCTTCATCCAAATCCATCACGGGCCTATAAACATTTCTACATCATGCTTTTGACCTATGACACTTTCTTGGGATCAGATCGTTTGGCTTTTTGGTGCCAGGTTGTCTGGGTTACTGTGAACCTTCACTGTGTGGATTGTGTTGTCTTTCTTGGACAAAAAGTGAAAGTTGTGCATAACATCCCTTTCTAAATCTTTCCACAAGTAAATTTTATACATGACTTGACACTATAAATATAAATTCCCTGATCAAGCAGTATCCAGTGCTGCGGCAGAGAAACAAACACACAGGACAAGCGAGAATTTTTTGATGCTGAATAGCAGCAGTGTGTGTACAAGAGAGGATGAACTACTGCAGCATTAGTTCCCTGGAGAATTTCACTTTAGCTGAAATAACATTCCTCGACATCTGTACATGGCAATTGATATAGCTACATCTTTTAGTTGATGTTAGAAATCGTCACCATGTTCACTGAGCCCCAGCTTATTCGCAGAGAGAGAATTCTAGCTTCAGCTTCACTGTGGCCTCCCCCCACTAACATCCTGCTCTCTCACTTTCTCTCTCTCTCTCTCTTCAGGGAGTTTGAGGGGATAATGTGGGTCCCTGTGCTGGCTATGAAGGACGTTCTGTATGGAGACCTTCAGGGAATGAAGGACCTCTGCAGACGTGTACAGCTAGTGAAGGGCACAGGGCTGCTCTATATCCAGTAAGGGGTACCAAGGAATTTCTGAATTTTCTCCAAATGTTGGTTTATTTTTAATGTCGACAACAAAGAAGGCCATAAAACATGTTTGATTTCACTATTAAACATTTTTCTGCCTCTTTCAAATTAGGATTTTCTCTTTTTTATTTTATTTCCTGCATCCAAAAAAATGAGATAGTGCTGAAATAAAAATACTTTTATCAACATCTAGCTAAAATAAAGTACAAAATAAAGTAAGAACACAAATCAATCAGCTATATTACATTCATCTAAACAAAAAAGTTATTTACCAGGTGGACAAAGCATTAGACAGCACAGACTAATAATAACATTCCCCACCACACAGTGCTCTTGTTCAGAAAAAAGGGTGGATGAAAAGGCCAGTTATGAAGGGATGGAGTTCAGCTCAGAAGCACTGAGACTATTCAAAGGTGCCTAAAAGCTTGTGTGTATAGCCAACATTTTATATTTCACAGAACATATCATGCTATACATGTTATAAAAATATTTAATGCTAATTTCAGATGTTAGTTCATTTATAAATTAAGGAAGATAGGAAATAACCAAGGGAAGTTCACAGCTGATGTTCTTGCTTCTTTCTACATGGCAAAATGTCATATTAACAATTTAAAATATGCTGAATATAGTCACATTTATGTAGTGGCTTCACATTATCACGTTGTAATAAATCAAATATAACAAATTTATTATAATTTTTTACTGATTTCAAATTTTAAATTGCCTTCTATTGGCAGGTAATTTTTTTTGCTTGTTTCCAGAAATTAGTAAAGTTATCTTATTGAACATTCTGTATAAATTTCAGATCAGTCAGACAAGTTCTCAGCTGATAAACTACAGACCAAGCTGACAGGTGCTGGTTGACCAGATTGGCCAAGATGTTTGGGGCAAGATAGAGCTGGCAGAACAGCTGGTGCTGGTTACTCACATGTGATTTAATCATATATACTAGTTCTAAGGATCCTGTATTACTTTACTAAACTGATTTTAAAAAAAAAATTTAATTCCTGAAAAACTAGTCTTCAATACTGCATTTGCAGTTAGGAATTCATAAAGTATTTCCATGTACCAGTTTGATTAGCTTGGTCTGTCTTTTGGCAGCTGGTAGCAAGTACAATTTTATAAAATGTGAATGTGCTTAGCTCAAATTTGACAAATTAATTTCTACTCAATTAATATCTGCCTTTATATTTCCCTTCCTGATCCTTTGCAGCTGATCCTCTGTTCTGAAGAAATGCTACTGAAGACCTGTATTAAAATCAGTTTTATCATATCCAACACCTTCACAGATCACTTGTTCCTTCAGGCTTGGTCAGCTACATGAACCCCTTTCACATACAAAACCCATTAGTGTATCAAGTAAAAACTACATGGGATAGATAAATTTTCATTCCCAGTCAGTCTTCAGTAATGGTAATGCAACAGATTTCATGCTGACTAAATTTAATGGGATGCTATGGAACGCAAACCTCCACACGACGTGTAAAACATGGGAGACCGGATATGACACATAATTAATTCAAATTTCCAGCCATATATGCAGATATTTTCCTTCCCTGTTGTTTTGAATTTGCCACCGGTCACTTTACATTGAGGCACTTTGTAAGTGTTAGTAGTTCCATCACAATATCACTGCATCATCATTTATGTCACCACCAGCAAAGTCACAACCGGTCACATGTTAAACAATGGTTCCAATTTCCACTGGAGACCTGGCAAAAGATTATTACTGATGTTACTAGGTCACCAGGGGACAGATTAAGATTTTTACTTGACCGCTTTGCTCCCATTCCTACACAGCACCATTACAGCACAATAGCAATAAATATACAGTTTGCAGTATGATTGTGAATGGAGTAAGAACATCATGAGGTGTGTGGGGGCTGGCCAAATGCCTTATGCGTTTCAGACCATCAAACAGTAAATAATAAATTAAAAAAAACAGTAAATAGCCCTATTCCACAACTGTAGTAATTCATATTATGTCAAGAGCTGCTCAACTAAGTAAAGAGAAACGACATCCATCATTACTTTAAGATTGGAAGCATCTTTTAATTAATAAAAATAAAGAAAAACCATTGAATTAGAAAGTACGTTCAAATTTTTGACTGGTACTAATTACACACACACACACACACACACACACACACACACACGTTTTGAAAAAAGGGTTTGAGAAAAATCCAGTTTTTGGTGAAGTTGCTTCATCTCAACCTGAAAAAAATGATTGGAAAATGCAACCCATCCATCCATTATCTGTAGCCGCTTATCCTGTACAGGGTCGCGGGGGGCAAGCTGGAGCCTATCCCAGTTGACTATGGGCGAGAGGCGGAGTACACCCTGGACAAGTCACCAGGTCATCACAGGGCTGACAGAGACAAACAACCATTCACACTCACATTCACTATGGTCAATTTAGAGCCACCAGTTAACCTAATCTGCATGTTTTTGGACTGTGGGGAAAACCCACACAAACACGGGGAGAGCATGCAAACTCCACACAGAAAGGCCCCTGCCAGCCACTGGGCTCAAACCCAGAACCCTCTTGCTGTGAGGCAACAGCGCTAACCACTACACCACTGTACTGCTGAAAATACAACCTTTAATTGAAATAAATTTATTCAGAGAAAGACAAATCCCTCATCTAGAAATAAATTATTTTTCAGTAAACACGTGCCACTATTATTGGCACCTCTGGAAATTGTAGTGAACACAATGTAACTGTGTAACTGAAGCATGTTTCCCATTTAAATTGTACAGTATTTTTGAGTTGATTGGAGTGTGTAGGAACTTTCAAGCTGTAATACTTGACTTCCTGATTAACTGGGGGGGAAAATATGAAGTGACACAGAGGCCAAATTCCCTTAGTCATCCATCAACATGGGAAAGAGAAGAGAACACACAAACCAAATGAGACAGAAAAAGTGTGTTGACCTTCATAAGTCAGGGAATGGTAATTAAAAAAATAGCTATTCACCTGAAAATGTCCATTTCTACTGGCAGGGCAATAATAAAAAAGTAGACACCAACTGTAACTGTTACAAACTGGCCTGGAAAAGGACCCACGTTTATTGTGCTTCCATGTACAGTGAGGAGGGTAAGCGAGGCAAAAAAAAAAGACAAGAATCACTGTTGGTGAACTACAAGAAAAAGTCAAATCTTGGGGTTTCTACATCTCCAAAACCACCATCAGACACTACTTCCAGGCCAACAGATTATTTGGAAGGTCTGCCAGGAAAGAAAAAAAAAAAAGCCTTTTCTGTCAGTTAACCACAAATGTAAGCAACTGAAGTTGCAAAACACTACAACAACTTTGACTGGAACAGTGTTCTATTGTATGATGGAACAAAAAAGGACCTTTTTGGCAATAAATACGCAAGGTGGGTTTGGTGTAAAAAGAAGGATTGCATTACTGAAAATAACCCGATCACAACTGTAAAATATGGTGGAAGTTCTGTGATGTTTTGGGGCTGCTTTTCCTCCAAAGACCCTGGAAACCTTGTTAGGGTACATAGCATCATGGACTCCATGAAATACTAGGACCTTTGAAATCAAAATCTGGCTGCTTCTGCCAGGAAACTAAAACTGAGTCATCATTGGATCTTCCAGCAGGACAATGATCTGAAGCATGTGTCCAAATCAACAGAAAAATAGTCAGCTGACCACAGAATCAAACCATTTCCATGGCCACCTCAGTCCCCTGACCTCAACCCCATTGAAAACCTGTGGGGTGAGCTGAAGAGGAGAGAGCACAAGAAAAGGCCTTGGACTCTGGATGATGTGGAGAGATTGTGTAATGGGGAACGGTCTCAGATGCCCTACTCTGCATCTCCAACCTTATAAAGATGTTATAGGAGAGACTTGGTGCTGTTTTACTGACAAAAGGGAGGTTGTACAAAACATTAAATGCAGGGGTGCCAATAATAGTGTCCTGGTTTTGTTGAAAATAATTTTTTCTTGGTGAGGGCTTTTTCTCTGAATCAATTCATTTCAATTAAAAAGGTTGGATTTTTCTCCTTTTTTCAGTGAGCGATAAAGCAAATTCACCAACAGGCAGATTTTTTCTAACTCTTTTTACGGCTCTTTACACAGGGGAGCAATAATCATGGATGGAACTGTGTTACAAAGAACTTACACTTGAGACTCCTTCCAAAAATGCTCGATAAACATCTCCTGACCAAAAGCTTCACAATTTCAATTAAACATTTTTCTTTTTCAATCCATTTATTATTAGTTGTAGACCAAGTGGAGCATCTGTTATACAAGTCCCTTACAAGTATAAATCTGTGATTTATATCCTACACTACTGTAAGAGCTGCTGTTATTGGAAAATTACCCAACGCCTTCTGACACATCAGTCAGGAATTCAATAATACACAAGTCATACTACAAAGAAAAAATGCAGAACCATGCAAAACGCTTCTCACATCCAAATGCAGCTTAAAACCTGACCTGTATTCTTATCAGTGTTTGACATACATTTCTGAATTTTTACAGCAGTATAATAAAAAGCGTCAGAAACTACATGAACATGTCTGTCTGGGATACTGAACAACGTACTGAGGTTTACAGTAGAAGTGTGTGCATGCTAAACTGGTAGCTATAAGCTTCCCCACCTGGTTAACTCAATTAGCCTCCAGTACAAAACTAACAAAGCAAACATTAAGTACCAAACATGTCATGGCTGATCAGCATCATCTGGCATAGAGAGAGAGAATTGTGCAAATGTGATTTATGGCTGACAATTTATAAACACCCCTCATTAAGTCTTTAACTATAATATCATTACAGATAATTTCCTAAAGATGATTATGGCTTGATTTGAAATGAGGAGGTCTGGGTTTTGTTATGACTGGATTTCTTGAGTACAATTACAGGAAGTATGAGAGGAAATAGAAATGGAAGCCGATTGGGGCACTTCCTGTCTTGATTGCTGGGGTTTCATACATGAGGAAAGAATAGGGAAGTGAGAGAGAGAGAGAGAGAGAGAGAGAGAGAGAGAGAGAGAGAGAGAGAGAATAACAGAAAAAGAGACTGGCATTATGTATATAAAGTTGTGGTCAGATAGCGACACTGACATGAATGTCATCATGGACATGGAGATCGCAATATTGGCCTTTCAAAAGTTTCTTTGAACGGTTCTTTTTCTGTGGCAGAAAAATTGTACAACATACATCTTTAATAGAAAACAAAACAAGAAACTGGTACACAAGTTTTAATTTATTTTTGGTATTCTGAAATCAACATATGGTCAAAATTATATATACAAGATCAAAAATATACATAGAGAAGACCTAATATTTGAGTAAATGTCCATTACGAAGTTTTACTTTGACCAGATACTTTTGGTAGCCATAAAAAAGCTTCTGGCAGAATTCTGGTTGGATATTAGACCACTCTTCTTGGCACAATTGAAAGAGTTCAATTAAATGTGTGCATTTCCTGGAATGGATCCAACTTTTAAGCACAGCCCACATATTTTCGAGATCAGGACTTGTTTTAAGCTTAATGTTAACTTGCTTTATCAATTTCATGACCGGTTTTGATGTGCATTTGGAGTCATTAACCTGTTGGAACATCCAATTGTGTCCAAGTTTCTGATAGTTTGTAGTTATGTTGAAGAATTCGAAGCTAGTCTTCAAGGTATTGATTTTGGAGCAAGGGCTTCTTTCTTGGACAGCAGTCTCCCAGCCCATGGTGATGTAAAACTCACTTGACTGTAGACTCTGTTCCAGCAGCTAGCGGTTCATGACAGGACTGTGCCTTGGTGATTCCTGGGTTGTTCTTGACCATCTGAACCAATTTTAGGTCCTCAGTTTGGGTCTTCTTCCAGCAAAGTGGCTTGACAAAATGATTACACTCCCCAATAACTTTTACTTACATACAATTGCTTGCACTGATGACCTTGGAATCTGCAGTTGTTTAGAAATGGCTTGAAGAGACATTCCTGAGGTGTGCAAGTCTAAGGCCCCGTCCACACGAGTACGCGGCCTCACCCAATACGCTGTAGTTTTGAAAAGAATCTCCGTAAACACAGCGTCGTTTCGATTCACTGGAAACGACCCAAAACACTAGTACATATGCTAGGCCTGTATGTGGCGCTGTGATGCTGCCACACCAATACACTAAAACCGGAAGAGAAGCCATGGAGCATGCATATAA
>JAPEKM010000023.1:40042555-40055250 GCA_027575975.1 Cathorops multiradiatus
GCCCTCGCCGGCCACGGGGCTCGAACCCAGGACCTTCTTGCTGTGAGGCGACAGTGCTAACCACTACACCACCGTGCAGCCACTCAATGAAAGGTGTTTCAACTAAAAAAGTCAACTTTTAATATGCAAGTTGTTCAGGTTGGATTTTTCCAGAAATAGCTGTACATAAAACTAGACTTAGAAACAAGCAGAAGCTCCAGTGTTTGACTTTATATTGTCACTTACAGCTTTAACTCATCCCCAGGTTCAGTCAGACGCCATCATGTCCAGCAAACGAGCCAAAGGAAAGTCCACAAAGAAGAGGCCACAGAGGGCCACGTCCAATGTGTTTGCTATGTTCGACCAGTCACAGATCCAGGAATTCAAGGAGGCCTTCAATATGATTGACCAGAACAGGGACGGATTCATTGACAAGGAGGATCTACATGACATGTTAGCCTCCTTGGGTATGTCAGTGAAAAAAAATTAATAAATAAATAAAAGCCATTATGGGTAGAATTACAGTGTGTGTTTAAATATACAGGGCTGTACTATTTAAGTACAAACTTTATTATAGATTTTATTTTCTATGATTTCTACATTATTGAGTCTGTACAAAAACATTTTAGATTTCCAAACATTAGTTTTCCAGCATGAAATTAATGTTACAAAAAAATATTTGTATGTCAGTAAAGAAAGCAGAATATAGTGGAAGAGACAACTTTTCAGACAAAAACCGTAATGAAGGTTGCTGGATTTTGCTGCAAAAATAAGAAGCAAGTGTGACAGTCAGTCAGTCAATGTGGCTGGTTCTGCAGGATGCTCAGCAAAACTTACTCGCTAATTTCCTTATAAAACCACACACACATATATATATATACACATACACATCACACCAAATATTTATTACTGTTTACTGCTCTTTATCTTATCTTATCTTTTTAAATGTAGAAACATGTTTTGTTTCATTATTTTTGATGCCATCTTTGTTTTACAGCATTTTTTTGCATGTGCCAAAAACTTTCAGTTCTAATTTTTTTTTTCATGTTTTTTTCTTTATTTTTATTTAAAAGACACTTCATGTCTTAAATGATGGATGTCGTTTCTCTTTACTTAATTGAGCAGTTCTTGACATAATATAGATTACTACAGTTGTGGAATAGGGCTATTTACTGTATTTTTATTATTTACTATTTGATCTCAAACGCATTAAGAAGGCAAGAAATTGCACTAATTAACTTTTGACGAGGCACCTGTTAATTGAAAATCATTCCAGGTGACGACCTCACGAAGCTGGTTAAGACAATGCCAATAGTGTACAAAGCGTCATCAAGGGAAACGCTGGCTACTTTGAAGAATCTAAAATACGGAAACATTTTTGTTAACACTTTTTGTTTACTCCATAATTCCAGATATGTTCTTTCATAATTTTGAAAATAATGAAAAATACAAAAAAAAAAACCTATGAATGAGTTGGCGGGTCCAAGCATTTGACTGGCACTGTACATATAACCCCAAATCAGAAAAAGTTGGGATGGGATGGAAAATGCAAATAAAAAAAGAAAGCAGTGATTTCTAAATTGACTTGTATTTCATTACAGACAGTATGAACCCAAGATATTTCATGTTTTTGTCTGGTCAACTTCATTTCACTTGTTAATATAAATCAATTCCTTCCTGTCAGGCTTGCAACACTTTCCAAAAAAGTTGGGATGAGGGCAAATTAGGGCAAGTAATGAAGTAAAACAATGAATTAATGAATTAATTAATAAAATCAGTATCCAGGAAAGGCCTACAGTAGTCTTTGAGGAGCAAAGATGGGCTGAGGATCTCCAGTTTGTCAACAAATGCCTGAGATTATTGAAATGTTAAATGTTCCTCAAAGAAAGATACAAAGGGATTTGGATATTTCACCCTAAATGGTGCATAATATCATTAAATAATTCACGGAATCTGGAGGAATATCAGTGTATAAAGGGCAAGGGCACAAGCCTAAGTTGAACACCCGTGATCTCCGACAGCAGTGCATCAAGAACCATCATTCGTCTATAGCTGATGTAGCCACATGGGCTTGGGATTGCTTTGGCAGACCTTTGTCATCCACAAATACCAGTTAAAAATTTACTGTGCAAAAAGGAAGCTTTATGCTAAAGCTTTATGCCAAGAGCACCATTGACTTCCCTGCACTCAGAGGCATCTCGGATGGACCATCACACAGTGGAAATGTGTATTATAGTCAGATGAATCAGTATTCCAGCTCCCCCCCCCCCCTTTTTTTTTTTGTAAGAAATGGATGCTGCATGCTCCAGACCAAAGACGAAAAGGACCAACCAGACTGTTGCCATCAACAAGTCCAAAAGCCAGGGTCTGTCATGGTATGGGGTTGTGTCAGTGCCCTTGGCAAAGGTAACTTACACTAATTTGATGGCAGCATTAATGTAAAAAAGCACATTGAGATTTTGGAGCAACATATGCTGCCATCAAGAGGATGGCTTTTCCTGGGATATTTCAACAAGACCATGCAAAACCACATTCTGCACACATTACAAAGGCATGGCTGTGGAAGAAGAGGGTGCTTGTCCCCTCTGGAGAACATGTGGTAAATTTTGAAACAAAAAAAATGACATGAACGTCCCCGTACTGTTGCACACCTTAAGACCTGTTTGCAGGAAGAATGGGACAAAAAAAATAAAACCCGAAACACTTCATCATTTAGTGTCTTCAGTCCTTAAACATCTTTTAAGTGTTGTGAGAAGGAATAGCAACATTATAAAGTGGGAAATGCTTTACTGTTCCAACCTTTTTTGAAATATGTTGCCAAAATCAAAATGGAAACTATTTTGGGGGAAAAATCATGATGTAAAACATCAAATGTGCTGTTCTGTTGCTTTGAGTGCAATACGGGTCAAAGATTATTTACAAATCATTGTTTTCAGTTTTGAAACTGCTGAAAAAGTTAATACGAACACTTTTCTGGTTTAGCCAGCATTAACTTTTTCAGCAGTTTGTGCTACAGTAGCTCTCCTATGGGACTGGACCATATAGGCTACCCTTCATACCCCATGCAAATCAGTGAACCTTCGACACCCATGACCCTGTTGCCAGTTCACCGGTTGTCCGAACTTGGACCACTTTTGGTAGGTACTCACCACTACATACTGGGAACACGCCACAGGATGTGCCATTTTGGAGATGCTCAGATCCAATCATTTTGCCATTACAATTTAGCCCTGGTCAGATTCGCTCAGGTTCTTACGCTTGCCCATTTTTCCTGCTTCCAACACGTCAGTTCACAAGAACTGACTGTTCTCTTGCTGCCTGATATATCCCACCCCTTGACAGGTTCCATTGTAATGAGATAATGTTATTCACTTCACCTGTCAGTGGTCATAATGTTATGGCTGATCAGTGTAGATATAAAACCCCAAACCAGAAAAAGTTGGAAGAGTCTGTTGAAATTAAAGCTGAAAACAATGATTTGTAAATAATTATATACAAGTGTATTTTTATTCTACAATGACGACTCATTACTACATTTAGTTACTTGTGGGATTACATGATTTGTTCAGGATTATATTTAACAAACGGACCATTTCACAAGCACTGCTTTGGTCTTAAATTTGTGCAGGTAAAAACCCATCTGATGACTACCTAGAGGGCATGATGAGTGAAGCTCCAGGTCCCATCAACTTCACCATGTTCCTCACCATGTTCGGGGAACGCCTGAATGGAACGGACCCTGAGGATGTGATCAGGAATGCCTTTGCCTGCTTTGATGAGGAAGGATCTGGTGAGCCAAACGCTGCATTTCATAACCTTTACACTAATTAGGAATTGGTTGGAAAAGTAATTATATCATAAATAAAAAGTTTGGGGGATTCTGGCAGCAAAACAGCAGACGCTCATCCCAGTTTTTCATTATTTAGTATCTTAAAAAAACCCAAACAACTCTGTATAATGATTGAAGATTATAATTTCTTTGAAAATTTTTTTACCATGGTTGTTCTTATTTCTAAATAAAATACATATTCCTACTGTAAAATCTGTATAATACGTACTTAAATATTGAGTAATTTAACAGGCCTTTAAATATGTTTTACAGAGCATTACTAAATTTCTCACATCCTTGAACATGAATTTCATTTCACCCATGTTGAAGTGTTCTCCCACTGCAATGCCTTCACTTTCCCTGGGCAGGTGTGATTCACGAAGATCACCTGAGAGAGCTGTTGACCACTATGGGAGATCGTTTCACCGATGAGGAAGTGGATGAGCTATTCCGAGAGGCTCCCATTGACAAGAAAGGCAATTTCAACTACGCTGAATTCACTCGCATCCTTAAACATGGAGCTAAGGACAAGGATGACATGTAAAACCTTGGAGAGACTCTTAACCTGGCAGCAGAGTGCATTTTACTTACAGCAATAATGTGTCCATAAAGGGAGAACAAAAACACAAACTATGCATTATTGTAAAGTAAAAAAAAAAAGAGCACATAATTGCGTTACACTATAACCACAAAAATAATTTTATAGTCTACTTGCACTTGTGTAGATTCAGTTGTGAGAACTCTATACCCCCCCCACATGCCCATGCGCCCTAAAGAATTATAGCATGCACAGAGCTTTTTATTCTGCAGATGTTCAAATAGTTTGTTGGTTACTGTGAAGTTCAGCTAATATGAAGTCAACAAAAGATTATTGTGCAACATTTCATAGTTCGGAGGGAAATCATTGGAATATGGTCAGATTAAACAGAAAACACTGGCTTTTTTTTTTAAAGAAGGAATTGTGGCATTATCTTTCTTCAGGGAAAATTGTAGCTCTTTCGGGTGACCAAAAGCTTAAAAAAAAAAAAAAAAAGCAGCCTGCACAGTTCCCTCACTTTCTGCACCTAACATCTGTCCAGGGTTTATGCCTTCTTTACTGAACAAGTTTTATTAAACGTATCAAGTGTGTTTAAGCATTTCCCTTAAATGGACACCAAGATGCCCAAAAATAAGACAGTTATGTAACATATCTGAAAGTGTCTCCAGTGTCAGCACTTTAAACAGTTGGAAGCAAGGCGACGCCTTTAAGTTTAACAAGGGGATTATTATTTTTTCTTGACTTCAAGAGAGTTAAAAGGAGTGCTTGGATCCCTAAATTTAAGCATACAAAGTACATTGGGTAACAAAATTAACTTGACAAATTGCTGTTGTATAAGAGGAAGAAATCACTTTCATGTCGTAACACATCACCCAATTTTTTTGATTACTTTCCTACAACAGCATGCCATGTTAAGTCATTTTGAGACCAATGAGTAACCCTTGCACATCATTTTAAATATGCCATCTTTTAATGGGAGACAGTTACTATTCTATTCAATAAAATGTGATTCTTATTATAAAACATTTCACAATTGTTTATGGAGCAGTTGGTGATGCCGATACTCTCCCACCATCAACTCCTCAAGCACAGTAATAAGCAAAGCCGGTGCTGTAGTAATGCACACATACAAGTTGAATGTATGAAAACTGTACTTTATTTCTCTGAAATGTACAAAAGGAAGGAGGAGGACACATCACAAGTTTAAGGCAGATATTGCACAGACTAGTCCAAAGATTTCTAGAAAAGCTGGGAAGATTCTCTTGTTCTCAGGTAAGGCACAAATGCCAAGTTCACTGTCCATACTTTTTTTTTTTTTAACTTGATACACTGATAGGAAATGTAAGAAAACAAAAACCATTCATATCCATCTTTAAAGTATTTGGTCATATATAGAGAGACAGCTACACATGTATTATACATAAAAACCAGACCCAATAGACATGCGCTTTATATCTACAAGACCCCTTCTCAACTAAATAGACACGGTATCTAGAATATCAACATCAGTCATTCTACCGAAGTGAAAAAATAGAGCATCTCTGAAAAATATACGTATACATCCAGTACCCATTATTGTTCCAGGAACCCAGTAACTAACAGAAAACTCACAGTGGTTTTTCATGTAGTGGTACACTGGTTTTAACACCTAGTTATCGTCTATGCCAATTTCTCATTTCCAGAAAACCAAAGCTGGACATACAAACATGTCAAAACACTGGTCTAAAGCACATTACTGATCTCTAATACTCTTGGTTTTCTCACCAGTGGCTAAAATCTATACTAGAAGGAGGAATGACTGACTTAACCTGAGACTGAATGCAATGCAGAAAAAAAAAATTTTTTTTACACAATATTACAGAACATGAGGGCTGACCTCCAAAACAGGACACAGTCATGATTAGATGCCACCTTACTTGAAACAGAACCGTGACCATAAAGAGAGGGGGGGGCCCTTAGATGTCTGCAAAATTTTAGCATTTTCACAAATACATAAGTTAACTGCTGATAAAACAACTGGAGGGGGAGAATGGCACCACTGGAGGTAAACTAGAACGGTGTGCATTGAATACAGTGACTACAACTCATTCAGGCACAAAGCTATAAGGTTTAAAAAAAAAATGAAAATGGTACATCACCGTTTCATGGAACTTGGGCATGGAAAGAAACGTGGACCGTAACACACAAATGGTGCGACAACAGTTACAATAAAATCAATAACGTACATAAATGAGAAACAAACGTGAATAGAAAGGGAAAAAAAACAAAAAAAACCTTATAATGCTCCAAAAGTTTAAACTAAAAGAAATGCCAGCACCCTAATACAGCGATCTTTCACATTCACAGGCACACAATCCTGCTCTGAAATTGATCCCATGTCAACAAGGCTATTATACTCACCTTCTTTGCTATAGTGAAGACAGCTATGCACCTTTTTATACCAGCATTATGAAAGATGCTTTACAGTATTCCTCAGCTCACGAAATAAAGTTTAAATCCAAGAACAAGCTAATAGTGTGAGCCGATAAGGATATGAACACACTACTGGTGAATCTGAAAGATAAAACTGATCGGGTCTTCTCTCACTTTCCCCACATCGATCCATGTAACATATGCCTTAATTCTGCTCTCGCACACTATCTGCCTGTCTGATGTGCACGCGCACACAAACGAGTTTGTGACATCTATGGAAATGCTCAACACTTTGCACCCCTAAAGCGCCATAAACGCTCCACATTTAATTTAAAAAAAAAAAAAACTTAAAGCTCGTCTGGGATAGGAAGGAGCGTCCCTCAGGAAATCAGTGGCGGCTCTGCAGCTGTCTCAAGCCATGTCACTGCAGAGGAACGATCAGGCTGAGCTATGCTCTCTGCAGTGCAATCAATTTCCCCAAGCATCCATCTCCTCTCCCTCATCCTTACAACCTTACCACATAGACACTGCGCTCAAGGAGACAAAAAATTTGAATAATACAAAAAAAAAAAAAACTTAAGGTTTTGAAGTACTGGCGACATAGAAATAAAGTGCAGAATGTATGAGTGACCACACAAACACAGAAAAGAAAGATGATATTTGGAAGTCGTGGTCCCATTTGCAGTGGTTTCAGGCCACTGGAATGAGGTATCAAACAAACAAGGCTGCAGCATGCCAGGGGTTTTCAAACCAAAAAGTGTAGCTCCTAGACTCAGCAGGATTAAGTCCAAGTCCCTGTTTGCACACTGACATCCAACCCACCAGCATTTCATTCAACATCGCATGCTGGTGCACAATGAGCATTCAAGAGTCATGTACAACGTTATTTAGCCATGCTACATTATAGTCTACTTATCTAGCCCTAAACCGGGACACTGGAACATGCAGGCAAGAACAGCATCAAAATCTGCTCGATCTTATGTTACATCATATCAGAATTCACTCTTCTGAGATTAACGTGGATGTGCTGTTTCACTAGTGTACTGTGTTTCAAACTCAACTTCAGCTAAACCAAAAATCATGTATTGTGTAAGTAAACATCAAGTATTGTGATATGATGTTTTTGCTATAATCGCCTACCCCCTACTTTAACCAAATACCTAAGGCAAAAACAGACCAAGGCCACTTGTGTAACTTCGAACGGCAGTCCTAAAAGCAAAAAAAAACAAACACTTGCCTATCAGTTAGATACATAACACTGAGAAACATCACAACTCTGCCAGGGTTTGTGTGGAAAGTTCCCCATTTGTGGCAAACCTGAAAATGCCCTGTTCAGGATTGTAGGCCCGTGAAATTTGCTTCCCTTTTAAGTCGAGCCTTATCATATGTTCTCAATAACCGTCGTGCTGAAATGGTTAAGAGGACCCAAAATAAAATGTAGTGAAAATGACAGAAAGGTCTTTTAAAAGTTTTAAAAGACTCGCTGCTTTAAAAACATCCTTTGTGTCAATAAAAGGTAAACTTAGTGTATGACCTACAAACAGGTTATCTGAACCATCAGGTGAAATGTTGCATGACCTTCCGGTTGGTCGTCTGGCAACCGTCCAATCACATCCATGACAACTGGAGATTGTCAAGGAGAGGATGACATTGTGGCCACATAACTATCCATCTTCTCACATGTCCAAAAAAAAAAAAGAAAAGGTCACGGACAAGCTCGGCCAAACAAGAACCTGGAACAAAGGAGTGCTGCATTCACGTCTTGGGTGTGTGGAATGTCCTTTTCTCAGCTGTTGCTTTTTGTCCTTCATAAATGCATACACCTGCCATTTTGATTCTCTCATTTCTCAGTTGACTGCTTCTCGGACAGCGTGGAGCGTGTGCTGTGAGCTCCAGGTGCGTGAGACACTGGTTGGAGGTGGACTCGCTGGTCTTAGCATGCTCCACACATCTTTTGGCTGAAAATTCACTGCTCCAGCAACTCTGTGAGAACCTACTGGCAGGTTAACGCCTGCTTCACTGGCAGGAAGAGCAGAAGCAGAGGCATTTAACGCAGGCACAGAGACGGGGAGAATGGCCTTCTCCTGCAAGCTTGGAGTAGAGTCAGGTTTGCTGCTGGAGTTGAGGTTTTCATGGCCATTTTCCTGCTCCGTCTTCCTAATGAGAGCTTCTGTTGCTGAAACAGACACAGGAACAGAACAGGGCACTCTAGCTGAAGGTTGTTCCTTCTGTCTCTGGTTTTCTTGCTCTGCTGCTCTCTGTAGAGCTGCATCTACGAGCAGCTTGAGGTCACTGAAGTCATGTGGGCAGAGCTCTGGGGGTGTAGGGGGCGGTGTGTTGAACAGCACCACAGTAGGACTCATCGTCCCCAGGCTTGGACTGCTGGAAGAAGACCCTGGAATAGTAGTTAGACTAGGAGGTCCATTCACACTTTCTTTCTTGATCAGGCCACGAGTATCCACCTGCATGAGGGTCTGGACACCACAGTCTTGGCCTGTTAACCCTGACCCCACTAAACAGCCAGCTCCAGTCAAGATGGCAGTTGCTGTATTACCTAGCATGCTCAGGTCCAATGTGGGGGCAGGGCGAATGACAGAGGGGCGGGATGCAGGGACCAGCGGAGGGGTAGAGTGGTCTGGGGAGGCAGAACCAACTGATCGGCTGTCTGATTTGCTGGCACGGCGGGAGATTGTGAACTGAGTCGGGTCCTTTCCATCCTTCCTAAGCAGGTCAGGGAGCAGCCGTCGCCGTGCATTGATAAACCAGTTACAGATCTGAAATAGATAGCATTAAAGACAGTCAATTTTGTATGAAATTGAACACAAATACACCCTCTCCCACCAGAAATTCCTCCAGTTCTCTACACAGTCAGAAAACACACATGCTTAAGTCAGAAACAGATTTCTGAACTGGCAGGCAAATAGAGGCACTTTCTATTGCTGATTTTTAAAATTCAGATTTGTTTCCCCCCGAGGCATCACAGAAACCAGAGAATATGAAGGGAACAATTGCAAGTCACAAAACGTGTTAGAGCGGGGGTGCGGAGGTGTTTGCACACACCATTTGTCCCTCCTCAAACAGATGTTTTACAGTGTTCCATGTCAAACTAGGCTGAGCCAAAGAAACTACCAAAACTAAAAATCGTGTGCCGATACTGAGAACCAATACAGAAAAGACTTATGATTACAGTTATAAGACTTGTATGTGGACCCAGCATTCAGTTACCAAACGATCACAATGCAAGTGAAATCTTACTTGACAGCTTGTTGTCACTGGAATGAGAATGACTACTTCTTACATAACCAACCCACATTCCTTGGTGTCATTTTTCACATTACTGTTGTTTCTGGTCTTATGATAAAGTAAATCACTGCTAAGATTTGCTGTCCAGTCACCTCAACCAGCTATGAACAGAACCCATTTCTGCTTATCATTATAGAGCCTTGGGCATGTGTGCACCCTCTTGTGCCTAGACTACAAATTGCAGGTTTCCAAACAGCTGGCTGTAATGGAGTTTGGAGGGAAAAATGCAAAGCCACAATACAAGGGCCTCAGTGCCTGCATTCCTGCACACTGACAACACCACTGCTCCTGACTCACAATCAAGGACAGAACATGGCTGAGATCACACACCATGTTTTTAAATGGGCCGTTTCTGCAAATAGATCTGGGTGTGTAATATTTGCTAAATGCCTCTTTGTTGTTTTAAAGACTGGGAATACTAGGGAAATAGCATACCAAGACACCAATACGAACACAAGATCCTTGAGAAGTAGATTATAAAGCTCACCTGCGAAATGGAGAGATTAGTCTGTCCTGACAGACTAAGCTTCTCCTGCTCAGAAGGATAGGCGTTAAAACGATGCTCATATAGCCAGCTCCTCAGAATCTGAACCGACTCTTTAGGCAGGTTCCCCCGGCGGCGACGCTTAGCAGAAGCTCCACGGGCACCAGTGGAAAGATTGAGTGGATAAGCTTCATCCTCACAGGGATCGCTGTCTGACATGGCAGAAAACTCCGTCTCTCCACTATGCTCCTCTTCACACACTGGAAATCAAGGTAACAGTAGGCATTACTGGTCTAAAACAAAACACGTGGCATAAAAATGGCAGGGAAAATTAGTTGGGTGTTTTCCCCCTCCCCCTCCACATTTTTAAAAAAACATAACATATATACACAACATACACTTTACATAATCAGGTTTAAACAAGACAAAAAACAGTGAATCAAATTCGCATCTACATACAAAGGCCTGACCTCCCTTGAGCAGATCTGCTTTACATTTCAATGGATGAATGGCTCGTGACAATTCATTTTAAGGAAGAACATTGTAATAAGAAGACCTAAACACACATATTACTGGCAAAAGGTACATGAAGTATGAGATTACATCATGGCATATGTTTAACCATATAACCCCCCCCAAAAAAAAAATCCCACAGCAGTCTGAAACAGGACATCTTAAAAATAGCTACTCCGTGCCCCATCAAGAACAGCACTGTTTCTGCAGCATTTGCACCCAAGCAGCCATTACATAAAACAGAGCACTAAAATATACCCTTATGCTTTGTGACCAGTGACTATAGATGTACCAGATAACCTCACACACAGACCTGAAGTGCAGCGAGTCCACAGGGGAAAAAAAGGGGGTAGAAACACAATGCCAGAAAGCCAAGCTGTGAGTGAAGCGTAAAATAAATTGAGCGAGCGAGTCATGGCTGCACATGCAATCTCGCTCAAAACCCGCCAGTGAAGCATTCAGCAGTGTGTTTATCAAGACTGATTTTCTCACACCCCTTATAAAAGTGCTATCAGCAGACAAAATTAATGTTGCTTATTTCCCCTTTAATTTTGGGAGAGCCCACTCTGCTCCTGACACACTACCATAATTAAAAAAAAAAAAGTGTTGCACTAAATAGCAGTCATTTTGTTCAGGGCTGAGCCATTGTCATACAAATGTGCAGTAAATCGGTCATTCAAAACGCAAATGAGACATCATTCACAAACATCTGCTAGGAAAACGTAGCCACCGTATGGTCATCATAAAGTAAAAATTTTTATAAATAGGCTGTATTTATTAAAAGTCAAACAATCATCATCTCTATTCTGAGGCAAACAACTGTGACTCCTATTTGAATCAGAAACCGTGACTCCTATTTGAATCAGAAACCGTGACTGTGTAACCCGTCCCAGAAAGCATGCGGCCAGCCTGTCCTTGGTTAAATAACACTTTGTATTTTGTTTTCAGACAGTCTGCATCTTTTGTGCTTCTTTTTTGAAATCATATTCCAAATGATAAATGGGAACACAAATCTGTAGACAGACACTTCATTATAGATGAGACTTCCTTTTTTTTTTTTTATAGTCTGAATCATTTTGTCAAACGTAAAATTAGCTCGATGTTTGGTACCGAATTGTACAAGATAAGAGTTCCTACAAAAGCCTGGAGCAGGCATCTTGAGGGCTGAGATAATGATTAGCTAAGTCGAGGCAAGTTCTCTTCAGATGAGCAGTAGGAGTGAATCTCTCCACTCTTTAATTTCCTCCCTTTCATCCCCCTACGCTTCCTCTCTGCTCCATTCACCACACAAGCCGGACCTTTCCACACTTTCCCAAACTCCAAAGCAAAGCGTCGGCGCTCATCTGAGTGTAAATAAAACTAAAAAAATATATGTTTAAAGCAAGAATTGTGCAGCTATACAGCAGTTTTTAAACATCAGAGAGGCTTTTGTTCTTCAGTGAAGAAAGCTATTCAAGGGTGGATACAGAAAGCTGAGTCCAATCACCTTCTTAAAGGAAAATTCCGGTTTTTAACACTTTTAGCCCCTTTTCTGGAGTGTCTAGGATGAAATTGAATGACCGACACCAAAATTTTGACGATTGGTCCTGTCTCAGCTATTTGGCTCATTTAGAATCCCCCCGTCTGCTTCAGAAAGG
>JAPEKM010000023.1:40761855-40773543 GCA_027575975.1 Cathorops multiradiatus
AAATCGCCCCAAAAGAGGCGGGACTCTAGAAGCAAGACCACGCTGATTGGACAATGATACCCAGAGACAGATTAAAACGGCCTAGGAGCAGCACTGGTGAAAGTTTATTTCGTTTTGGCAGTGCGTCACCCAATCGTCCTTATGCACCACCCACCCTTGCTCCCCAGCAGTAGCTGACCAACAAAGATCACTCCAAGAGCAAGGCGTGTAATAGTCGGCGAGGTCATAAAGAAACCCAAAGTAACTTTTAAGCAACTAAAGGCCTTTCTCACATTGGCTAATGTTAATGTTCATGAGTCCACCATCAGGAGAACACGGAACAATCGTGTGCATGGCAGGATTGCAAGGAGAAAGCCACTGCTCTCTAAAAAGAACATTGCTGCCTGTCCACAGTTTGCTAAAGATCATGTGGACAAACCAGAAGGCTACTGGAAAACTTCTGTGGACAGATGAGACCAAAATAGAACTTTTTGGTTTAAATGAGAAGCGCTATGTTTGGAAAAAGGAAAACATTGCACTCCAGCATAAGAACCTTATCCCACTTGTGAAACATGGAGGTGGTAGTATCAAGGTTTCAGCCTACTTTGTTGTATCTGGGTCAGAACAGCATGTCATCATTGATGGAACAAAGAATTCTGAATTATACCAGCAAATTCTTAAGGAATATGTCGGGCATCTGTCCATGAACTGAATCTCAAGAGAAAGTGGGTCATGAAGCAAGACAATGACCCTAAGCACATAACCTACCAAAGAATGGTTAAAGAAGAATAAAATTAATGTTTTGGAATGGCCAAGTCAAAGTTCTGATCTTAATCCCATATAAATGTTGTACGAGCAGTTCATATGAGGAAACCCATCAACCTCCCAGAGTTGAAGTTGTTCTATACAGAGGAATGGGCTAAAATTCCTCCAAGCTAATGTGCAGGACTGATCAACAGTGACCAGAAACATTTAGTTGCTGTTATTGATGCACATGGGGGTCACACCAGTCACTGAAAGGTTCACAGACTTTTGCCTCTCACTGATATGTAGTATTGGATTATTTTCCAAATTAAAATGATAAACTATAATATTTTTATCTCATTTGTTTAATTGGGTAGTCTTTATTTTTAGGACTTGTGTGAACATTTGATGATATTTTAGGTCACTGTAACACTTTTGCAGCTCAGGGAATGAGGAAATGGGAGACAGACATGACAGATCAAGGTGCATTTCATTTAAGTCTACTTTTCAGTGACTTTATTTTCACTCTCTGTACTTTAGACACACACACACATATGCGCACACACATGGCACTGGGTTTCTCAATTCTCTCTCTGGTCATTGGATTTCCTGCAAGAACAGAAGAGATGCATAAATAAAACACCAGTAATCAGACACGTGAAACTCATCACATGTTACCTGCCGATTCTACCTGACTCCTCACTGCCCACAGTTGCTACCACATACCCCCACTGCCTGACTCAGGTCAGGGAGATGTCTGGCCTGCAGCTGAGTCCCCCGGCTGGCAGGAGAGATAATCTGCCACCACCATCTGCCCCCCGCCTGTGGACCACCTTTAACTTAAAGGGCTGAAGAGCAAGATACCAACAAGTGATCCATGCATTGGCATCCTTCATGCATTGGAGCCAATGGAGTGGGGCATGGTCGGAACAGAGAGTGAAAGGGCATCCCAGCAGGTCATACAGGAAAGTCAGGATTGCCCATTTGATGGCCAGACACTTCTCAGTAGTGCTGTATTTCATCTCTTGTACTGAGATATTGTGGCTGATGTACAGCAAAGGGTTGCAGTCTTATCAATTTGGGGATGCACCAGCTTATGGCCCAGGTGGAAGCCCAGATTGTGTACTTCAATCTGCCCAATTGCACACTTCCTTGGGTTTGCTGTGAGTCCTGTATGCCTCAAGGATCTCAGGACAGCCCTCAGATGTTGTAAATATCGCTGTAAATTGTGACTGTAAAGGATGATGTCATCTAAATACGCAGCAGCATATGCACTGTGCAGGTGGAGGATTTTGTCCATAAAATGCTGAAATATCGTTGGGGCTCAAAACAACCCAAAGAGAAGGATGACAAATCGGTGTAACACAAATGGAGTGGAGAAGGCCATATTTTTCTTGGGATAATGGGGTCAAGGTATCTTCTAATATCCCTTAGTTAAGTCCAGTGTTGAATAAAAGCAAACTGCAAACTTAAGAATCATGTTTTTAAATGTTCGATTAAACAATCCAATGAGGCCATCCATTTGTAGATGGTAAACACTGGTATGAATCAATGTAATCCCCAGTAATTCTTACAATTCATGAGGTGTGCATGACATGAATGTTAGACCTTGATCAGTCAGGATTTCTTTCAGAATCCTGCCTGAGGAGATAATGTGGATGTGTGCTACCACAAGACTACGTGCAGAAATGTGTAGAGTCCCTGCTTCCAGGTATCATGTTGCATAATTCGCTAAGACTAACACAAAACGATACCCCTATGCAGACTGATCAAATGGCTCAATGAGATCCATACCAATTCTTTCAAATGGGCTCTTGATCAATGGTAAAGGGTGCAATGGTGCTTTTATTCACTGCCTGAGAACATCACCTTAAATGCCTGACCAATAGAAGCAGGTCATGAGTCAGCTCAGTGTTTTACCCTGACCTAAATGCCCCACCATGGCATTATGGTGAGCTGTTGAACTGCATGAAATAAAGGTTCTCTGTGGCTCTTTGGGACCAACAACTGAGTCATTTCCTCTCCTGTTTGAATGTCCTATGTCACTCGATGTACTCTATTTTTAATAAAAGAAAAATACAGGTAGGAGAGTACAAAGTTAGGCTGGAGGTTTGGACCATAGATTACTCTGATTTGGTCAAAAAGCATGCTGCAGAGTTTCATCTTGCAACTGCTCCAATGAGAAATCCATTAGGGAAATCTCTGTGGAGAATGGAGGGGCGAGCCCTCCCACCCTCTGTGTCTCCCTGATGTGGACCTGACACAGATAGCTCTGGGACTGCCTCTCCAGATAACACTGCAGTGGGACCCATCCACAAATAAGTGCTTTGCTAATATTTTAAACCCTGGCCAATATGTCCCCAGATTTAGTCAATGCATGAGGCAAAGACTAACTGTTGTTTCCACACCGTGCCTTTTGCCACTAAACTGGATAGTAACTGGCAGGTGTTTGTGTACATCCAAGTGTACACACCTCATCTTTACTAACTGTGCCAATTTCCCGGCAGTTGAATGATGAACTGCTCCTGCACCACTCAGTTGATGATGTCTTCAGCGTCACACTCTCCAGTCAGTAGCCACCAGCAACTGGCATTTGAGAACTATTGGGTGAAGGCGAACAGGTGGCCAATCTCATCGTACGCCAGCACGCAGAAGTGGTGCTGGCAATGTTGTTCTGGGGTGTGGTCGACTCACTGCTCAATAGCCTGCTTCAGATCCAGATACTCCAGCAGGTTGGCAGCTGGTAGCTGTTGAGCTGGGCTTCCCCTGACAGAAGCGGCAATAGGTAGACCGCCCACTGCGAGGGTGGCCACGAACTTGCTTTGACGACATGTTCAAACAGCTCCACAAAGGCCTCTGGATCATCCTGTGCACCCATCTTGTGCAGCTGAACATGTGGTTTGGCCACAGCATCCGCAGGAGTGACTGCTGGAGTACCCAGTATCTGGACCAGGCTCCGTCTCACCTGCCGATCCACTGACTGGGCCTGAAGTAGGCCACGGAAGTGCAGCTACTGCTCTGCACACAGCGCAACAAAGGTGTGATGTTGAGCTTGGTGGTTGCTGACAAGGATCTGGAGGATCTCAGTCACTGGTGTGGACTCCGTGATGGTGCTTTCTCTTCACTTCTGGGTTCCAGCACCAGTGTAACACTTTTGCAGCTCAGGGAATGAGGAAATGGGAGACAGGCATAACAGATCAATGCACTTTATTTTAGTCTACTTTTCAGTGACTTTATTTTTGTTCTCTGTATTTTAGACACACACACCCAGCCCTGTGTTTGTCAGCACTCTCTCTACTTACTGGCTTTCCTGCAAAAACACAAGAAACATGCATACATAAAATGCTAGTAATCAGATGCAGGTGAAACTCATCACATGTTACCTGCCGATTCTACCTGACTCCTCGCTGCCCGCAGCTTAACCTCGATTACGCCCTGCTGCCACAATCATATTTATGCAGAAATATAGAAAATTCTAAAGGGTTCAGAGACTTTCAAGCACCATTCTATTTCATTGGGTAATTGTTTGCAATATGCATGGATTTGTGCAAAGAATAATATGAGAATATGAGCTGCTACATCTGTTTATTGCCATTTTCATACATGACTGAACAGCCAATGGATGGCCCTATCCCTTATTAGCTGGACCTGACAAAACTGATCATTTTATTCACAAGTGCATTCATGTTGACTGCTAAGTAATTGAAAGGCCTATCATGATGCTTTTGTCACATTTCTTTGTTTTCCTCTCTTTTCTTTTGCCTTTCCCCATACTTAGTATTCCAAAATTCCAATCCGAAAAGGTGAAGATCTTACGGTATAGTAAGATAAAGTGCACTAAATTAAAAAGCAGTGTATTTTTACGCACTGCTGAACATTTCCATAGAGGCCTACTTTGGCTGTGAATGTGAAACTGGGATGCAGTTCTATGTTTGTCTCTCTCTATGTCTGTCTATCTCTCTCTATGTAGGGCCACCACCCGCTCATAGACAAGCCTATGGGGATTTTTCCTGGTGCTCCAGATGGCTAGTCTGATATTGGCTCCAGCTATTGATTTGTGTAAGACAGCTAATAGTCTGTACTTGGCAGAAGAAGCATTTGATAGCTTGATGAGTCCTGGAGCAGCTGTTACTGAGAGCTGTTATTTGCAATATAAATATGAATGAAGTCATCCTTGGAGCACATACATTAGATTGATTGTACCCAGAATCAGGTAGCCCAGAATAATGTACAGTACTGTGCAAAAGTCTTAGGCACATGTAAAGAAATGCTGTAAACCAAAAATGGCCTAAAATAATTAAATGAAATGTTTCAACATAAAAAAAAATATACTATAAATGGCAGTAAGCCATAATAAATGAAACAAAGACAATATTTGGTGTGAGATTACCCTTTGCTTAAAAAAGTAGTCTCAGGTACAATTAGCGCAGTTTTATAAGGAAATGAGTTGTTGGTTTTACTGAGGTTCTTACAGAACCAGCCACAGTTCTTCTGGACACTTTGACTGTCACATTGCTTCTTACTTTTGCAGCAAAATCCAGTAGCCTTCATTATGGTAGCTTCCGGTAGGTGTGGCTCCCCTCTATGGCGCCCGAGTCTCCCTGTGCTGTGTGGAAGCTGCGTTTTTGGTTCAGGACTCTTTTTTTTTTAAACTTGTGATGGCAGTGAGTTTGAGTAAAAACGGTGCCATGCTCACAGCCGCCTACAAAGAGGTGGTGGATGAAAAATCTGAGACCAACTGGGCCTTGTTCACCTACAAGGGAAACACCAATTATATCTGGCTGGCTGATAAAGGGGATCTTCACAACCTCAATAATCACCTGCGTCCGGATTGTATGGGCATTTTTTGGGAGACTGGAATACTTCGCCGTGGCCATTCTCTACACAGAGGATCTGGCCACATGTTTGCATATTATGCTTCGTCTCCATATTCTATTCCATCCCTATGGTCCTGTCGTGCACCATCTTCCGTATTACATCACCACAACAAACAACATGTGACTCTGGCTAATCTTCATCCCCTTCCCCGGTCCTCACAGCCAATTATAAAGCAACGCCATCTGAAAATGGCTTTGCTGAACATTCGTTCACTCAACAAAAAAAAAAAACCTTATTTTGCACGAATTTATAGTTGACAATAATCTGGATTTCCTTTGTCTCACTGAAACCTGGCACAAACCTCTGGCCTATTTCTCATTAAACCAGACAACACCAACAGGATTCACTTACATTGACCAACCCCGCACTGATGGGCGGGGAGGTGGTGTTGCTGCTGTATTCAGGTAGGACATTAAAACAACCACCATCTCCATTCCTGTTGCTTGTTCCTTTGAACATATTGCCTTCAAACTCTTAGGCCCCACTCCTCTGGTCACTGCCATTATCCCCCCCCAAGCCAAACGCCTTCTTTTTCTCTGATTTATCTGAGTTTCTGACCCAGTTATGTGCCATCTCACCTTCTATTCTCCTCCCAGGTGATTTTAATATCCACGTTGATGACACTGACTAAATTCGCTACAGAATTCCTGGAACTAATACAATGTTTTAACTTCACACAACATATCAATTTCCCCACTCACAGCCATGGTCACATCTTGGATTTGGTTTATTCCACTGGACTCTCAATTCATCACCTCTCCAGTCTTAACCTCGACGTCTCTGACCACCTGGCAGTCATTTTGGACATTGACATCCCTATCCTCATTCCAAAAGACAAACAAAATATATCCATCAGAAACTTCAAATCTGTCTCTCCCTCGGCTCTATCAGCTCTTCTTGCTAGTAAACTGTCCACCTCCTCTCCCCCCTGTCTGAAAATCCCTTTGATCTCGTTAATTATTACAACAATATACTCTCCTCCTGTCTTGATCAGATGGCTCCTGTTAAAACCAAAACCATTTCATTCACACAATCAGTTCCCTGGTACACTCCTGAACTCCACCAAATGAAAACCCGCAAGTGCCAGCTTGAGAGACTCTACAAGAAAACTGGCCTCACATTCCATTTTCAGGCTTATTCAGACTACCTCCAACAGTACAAAGAAGCTCTCACCATGGCTCGGTCCACCTATTACTCAGACCTTATACACTCTGGCTCCACCAACCCCAAGGCTCTCTTCTCCACAATAAACAATCTTCTCAAGCCCACTGACAACACTCTCAAAACTTTTACTGTTACTAAGTGTAACTCTTTCCTTTCATTTTTCCAAACTAAAATTGATACTATCTACAATAATCTGACCACCTCCCCTGCCCTCCTCAGCTTCCAAATTGCTTCTCTTCCCTGTCTCAGTTCTCTTCTGTTTCCCCAATGAAACTGGCCAACATCATGGCAGGAATGAAAAGCTCCAACTGCATTCTGGATCCTACCCCATCCAACTTTGTCAAGGACTGTTTCCCGCCTCTCTCCTCACTCATCACACTGATCATAAACTCCTCCCTCAGTTTTGTTTCTGTCCCCCAAATGCTCAAACTGGCTGATGTCACCCCCATTCTCAAAAAACCTGGACTCAACCCTGACATCATGTGCAATTTTCATCCCATCTCCAATCTCCCCTATCTCTCAAAAATGCTGGAACATGTAGTCGCTTCCCAAATCAAAGCCTACCTCAGTTCAAACGATTTGTTTGAACCATTTCAATCTGGGTTCCGTTCAGAGTACAGCACAGAATCGGCTCTGCTCAAAGTCACCAATGACCCATTCCTCTCTTCAGCTTCTGCCTACCTCAGCATTCTCATCCTACTCGACCTCACCGCAGCTTTTGACACCATCAACCACACCATTCTTCTTTCCCGTCTGGAATCCCATGTCAACATCACTGGCACTGCCCTCTCCTGGTTAAAGTCATATCTCACAAAGAGACAACAGTTCATCAATATTAACAACTGTACCTCCTCTGTAGCCCCTTTGTCCCAAGGCGTCCCGCAGGGTTCAGTGCTTGGTCCTCTTCTATTCATCCTCTACATGCTTCCCCTTGGCAACATCATCCATCAGTACAGTCTCCACTTCCACTGCTATGCTGATGTCCAGCTCTACATTTCCACCAAATCCATCACTACTGCAACTTACTCTACTCTGATCAATTGTATCACTGAGGTTAAATCCTGGATGCAAGCCAATTTCCTCATGCTAAACTGGGAAAAATCAGATATGATCATCATCGGTCTCAAATTCCTCACAAAAAATGCTCACAATGTCTGCCTCATCATCAATAACTCCACATTGTCTCCCTCCCCACACATCCACAACCTCAGGGTCATTTTTGACAGCAAGCTCTCTTTTGAACACCATGTTAACTACATCACCAGAACTGCTTTCTTCCACCTAAAGAACATAGCACGTCTCTGTTCATCACTCTCCTTTTCTGCTGCAGAAACTCTGATCCATGCCTTCATTACATCCAGGATTGACTACTGCAACAGCATTCTTCATGGCTCATCAACCAAAGTCCTAAATAAACTTCAATACATTCAGAACTCTGCTGCTCGCTTGCTCACTCACTCCCATTCCCATGATCACATCACCCCGGTCGTTCCAAAACTCCACTGCCTTCCTGTCCGTCAGCGGATCCAATTCAAAGTTCTCCTTTTTACCTTCAAAGCCCTCCATAACCAGGCCCCCTCCTATCTTACCGACCTGCTCCATCTTTATGCTCCTTCCTGCAGCCTCTGTTCCTGTGATGTGAAACTCCTGTCTGTATCATGCAGGACCAAGCACTGTACCTGGGGCGACAGAGCCTTCTCCCTTGCTGCCCCTTCCCTCTGGAATTCCCTCCCCCAACACATCCGAGACTGCACTGAACTATCAATATTCAAACCCCTCCTTAAAACTCATCTCTTTCGAATTGCTTTTAATTTATGATTAACAGTCTTATATCTTTTTATTGCATTGATTTTATGACTTTTCTCTCCTTAGTCAAGTGCCTCTAACTCTTATTCTTAATTTTATTGTTCTTATGTTCTCTTATGATTCTTTTACACTTGTTAAGCGTCTTTGAGTATCATAAAAAGTGCTCTGCAAATAACATTTATTATTATTATTAAGTTGTTAATGAACACACACACACACACTTCCCCCTTTAGCCTTACCAGAGGCTGCGGTCCGGTCTCCTCGGTGTACAGAGTGAGTCTGTAGCTGAATGGCGCATTCTGGGATTTTGTCTGAGAGCCAGGTCTCTGTGAAAATTAGAGTGCAGCACTCTCTTATTTCCCGCTGAGCTGTGATTCTGGCTCTTAATTCGTCCAGTTTGTTTTCCAGAGACTGCACGTTGGCCAGCAGGAGGCTGGATAGCGGTGGTTGGCTAGCGCAAGCTTTTAGCCTAGCATGGAGCCCCCCCTTGCCTCCCCGTCTCCGGAGCACTCTCCTGGGGTCAGCATGCTCACTCGGGCCCGGTGCTTCAGGGCCTTCCTGGGGCTGGTGGTGGTTGCAGGAACGAACAATGAATTGTAGCTCCAATGGTATAAAGCCAGTAAATTCCAAATGGCTGTGCGTGTTAGCGATGTCCAGCGATGCTTGTCTGTTATATGTTAGCAGTGCATGACATTTGCGCACTGCCGAAAGAAGAGAAAATACACAAAAAAGAAGAAAAAGTCAGCATACAAGAGCGGCGCGAGCAAACATTTGCCTCGAGGGGCGCCATGACGTCATTATCGACATATCCACAAAAAATGCACAAATTAATCAAAATAATTTTAATTTGGAACCAGTTCAGCATTTTGACAACTTGTGTCTAGTCAGCAGGAAAACAGTAGGAGTGAAATACCAGGAGTTATTATACATACAGGACACTTTTTTGGTGGAATAAAAACGTATTCTATTCCCTTCTAGTGGGTTTCATTCATTTGGTTTGATAGCATGCAATATTGTAAGCATATCACTTATCCGACATGTATTACATCACTCTACCCAATGGAGAATGAGTGTTGAATATGGTTTACGATATTACATGGTTATCAAGACAACATGTCACACATTGGAGCTGATGCGAATATTCAGTGCGAAAGTTTTCTGCTGCACATGCACAGAAAAATTTATTTGTTCAATAACACCTGAAAAGCTACCAAATTTTCATTAGATATTCTTCATGCATATTTACAAGAGAAAAACATACCAATGGACATTGAAAACCTGGAAAAGAGACACATCGGAGATGTAAAACTTTTGTGCTAGCGAACAACTGTGACAATTTGTAAACAAACATGGCCATGAGGTTTGCATTGTTAAATACAGATTTTGAGAGAATTTTGAAAGAGAAAGACACACTGAACACCTGAAAGGAATATGTATAATAATAATAATAATAATAATAATAATAATAATAATAATGGCTTGCTCTTTTTTGTGGTATATCAGATATATTCCATTGAACTAGTATGATATTGAACTTGCCTTCGACTCATTCAGTATCATGCTAACTGAATTGAATATATCTGATATACCACAAAAAAAGCCAGGCAATATTATTTAAACATGTTACTCAGAGCTGCGATGTATTTCATATGAAAAATGCGAGTTTTTCAACACAAAAGATAAATGTCATATCCTCAAGCCAATGTGCGATTTTCTTTTTATTATATAGACACATTCACAAACAAAAAGTAACCAAATTTATCAAAATGATCCATGGATTTCCTCATGAGTGACATATAGAGATTTATGTCACAGTTTTGGCTCCCCATGTCTCGGATGTGAATTGTATGAAAAACACAAGTAGCATATTTCCCACTTGTGTCCAAATGGACACAAGTGAAAAATATATTATATATTTCTACCCACATTCAGGGAATATGAGCAATCGCCCGCTCTGATTGGCTACTAGGCTATCAGCTCATATACTGTGAGTAGAGAAAAACAAAATGGTGGACCATGTTGCTGAACCATACGAGGATGAAAAAACTCTACTCAAAAACAAAACCTCAAAAAAAAGGCAACAAAACATCGAATGAAAGTATTTCATAGTAAGAACTTATCTTTTCTTTTTTCAATAATTATTATAGCATTTTTCACAAATTGCTACTGTCATTTCACCGGTTTCTTTGCATTCTAAGCCGAAACGATTTTGTCAGATGTTTTGTATAAAGTTTTGCTCTGTTTCTCAAAATCCAGTGAATGTGGATAGAATAAAACAATTATTCCACAAAATCAAGTTGTACATGGCTTATAGCTGTTAGTATGAGTACTGAGAAAGACAACGCTGAACAAACTACAAACATGGCCACCCAAGACTACAATGCCCATGAGCCACAGTGCCCCCTGTCACCAGAGTATTGAACACAGCTTTAGTTCATCATCAATCAGCACTACATTACTTAAACCCCCCCTTTCACAAGCACTCTCTGAACTATTATTTTGTGTTCTCTAGTGCATACTAAGCCTTATCTTTCTGACTGCCTATTGTTATTCTGATTCTTGCTATCCATCCTCATTTATATTTTCCTTGTCTACATTGTTCTGTTTGCAAATTGACCAGTCCTTGCCTGCCCTTGACCATGATTCTAGTCTCACGATTTGGCTTTGTTACTGTTTGTTCTCCACTCTCCTCTGCAATTACATCTGTAAGTCCCTGCATCATGACAACAGGCAACTTGGCACTACATGCCTCATCAGCTAAAAGCTCATGTATGACTCAATTTCATGGAATAACTATTAAATATAATGTAATGTAATATAACGTGTTAACAACCCCCTCCCAACACTGAGGCTGACACTTTGGGAATGACTAGATTTCCCAGCATGCTACTGTCTGCTAGATCAGGGGTTCTCAACCTTTTCTACTGTAAGGCCCACACAGTGTTGCCAGATGTACGATAATTATCGTATTTGTACGATAGATTTGCCCTCTGTACGATGTACGATCAATAATTTGGAAAGATCCAAAATGTACGATAATTTCAGTTAGTTCCCCAAAACCTGCATCTCTCTGGTGGTGCGGCTTTCAACACACACACACACACACACACACACACA
>JAPEKM010000023.1:40839235-40850361 GCA_027575975.1 Cathorops multiradiatus
AATTTTGAAACTTCCACATCATTGCATTCCATTTTTATTTACAATTTGTACTTTGTCCCAACTTTTTTGGAATTGGGGGTGTATTACTGACTGATACTGATTGATATTGAACATAATACATTATATAAATTATTATATAAAGCTACTTACTACTTAAGTAATCATTTTATGACACTTTTTTAACTCATTCAAGTCATTATTTTGATGAGCACTTTTACTTGTACATGAGTCATTATTATTGAAGTAACAATACTTTTACTTGAGTACAGTTTTTGCTTACTCTACACTAACTCTGGTTATCATAGCCATAAAAAGGTTTCTAAATACTTACTGTAAGTGCTGTCTCGGGAATTTATTGTTGTTGTGACAAGCTTGTGACATGTTTGATATTTGCTAATACTACAATATATAAACCATTACGGAACACAAGGAAGTAGAAAAGGATGTTGCATACATAACCATGATTTTATGACTAATTAGAGTACCACCTTGCCACATGGGTCACTCAGATTGACTTGACTACTAGTATTCAGCTTGGAAACGAACAAACAAGAAAAGTCTGCTATATCAAAAGGAAACTGCCCTTGCAGCCCTCCACCTAGCGGAGGAACTGTGATTACATGCACAACCTTCTGATTTTATATAAGTTGAATATTACAGAATCTAAGTTAACATGAGCCGCACAGCAGATAAATTCTAAATAAACAGATTTATTTATTGTAGCTGAATAAAATATTTGTTTTCAGGATATCAGTAGCGTAAAGTACTAGGCATACAAGCTTGGGCCAGCTGTTACACTTGGTTTTTAATTTTACAAAAATGAAAAATAACACTACCATGAAGTTTTGCTCTAAAGTTCTAAACTGTCATAGGATAGCATTCCACTGTTAGGAATTTTTACTTTGTTTTACAATATCTTTAACATTTCAGTTGCACACTTGGACCCATGATATTCTTTTAAATTGTAAAACAAACAGAAATAAAAAAAAAAAAATCACCTAGATGGGACATCAGAGAGGAAGCCTGATTGTTCACCACCAATTTCATCTAATTTATCATATGAATTTATTGAAATTCCAGTGTGTAAATGTTACCTTAGTGCTATAAACATTCTAAATGTCTTTTGTATTTTTTTTTTGTTCTCTAAAGAGTGTATTTCTACACCAACAAGGAATGAGTAGGGCACTGTGAATGCTAACTTATTCAAATAAGTGATATCTTAGCCAGTGTTCAAGGTCCAGAATGATAAGATTAGCTCCAACTGACGTAGAGCAATCTTAGATTACCTGAAGCAATATCTGATTACAGTTAGCAACAGGTACAGTGCAACACTGTGCAACATTACAAAGCGAATCAGGATTATTTACCTGGCTCTGGAAAATGAGACGGGACTACAGAGTAATACGTGGGTTAACTTGGACATGGCTGGCATTGTGGGTTATTCAGTCTTGTGTCCATGTAGGTTCCTGTTTGATATTTTGGACTGCATATGTGGAAGTGCGCTACTTGAGTGCAGGGACTAACCAAACGATGATCAGTATGTGTGAGTGCGGAGTGTATGGGTCAGATTCACCACTGAAACAGGCCTCTGGATTTGTGGTGCTCCCAAATTCAGATTCGCTGGCCTGCCAACCGAATATCACATTCACCACTAAGGAGGCGCAATGGATAGCTCTCATCAAAAGAGGCAACTGTACCTATGCTGAGAAAATTCAAGCTGCGCAGCAAGAGGGTGCATCGGCTGTAGTTATATACAATGTTGATGGGACTGGAAATGGGACAAACACAATGTCTCATGCAGGTATTGCAGATCTTTTTTGTAATACAGTGCTTGGATTAACTGGGGTTAGGAATATGTATTGTCCACCTCAGGTTTCAGTAACTGTCTGAAAAACAGTATCTACAAATGTCTATTTAACCCCACTGTCTGTAATGTAGACATCAGGTGACCTATGATGTTTTTTCTAGGTGTTATGTATGTCCTCTATTATTCTCTTTTCTAGATTAGGCTCACATATTGATTGTTGCATTGCACATTTGCTACAAATATTTCACAGTTCCAGCTCAATACACAAACTTTTACTTAGCACTTAGCTTTATCTACAGTGTTTTAGCATAAATAGTCACATTCCTTCATGGGAAGGCTCCACTCTATAACATATTAATGAAAAAATTCACAATTATTGAGTAATATATTCTGAGTAATACTGTCTGAAGCATTTGATTTCATAAAGTCTATCCTACAATAGCATATACAATAATTATGACAAGTATTACCTTATTTTTATATAACAAAGGGAATCTCATTATCTGAATAGATTATTATTCAAACCTAAACATATCCTTATTGTGGGGCAAGGTATAATTAAATACCAGGTGGCAAATTTAGCAAAAACAAACAAAAAAAACCACCATGAAATGTCTTAGCAATGTGTTGGGTTAGAAAAGCTTCAGCATGGCAAAGATTATACAAGCATCTGAAACTGTACAGGAATAATTGAGCACTGTTCTTCCAAAAGGCAATCCCAAACTTCTGATGGTGGTGAAAAGCACTTTCTAATAGGTCACTCCAAAATATCTCATAAGTGTTAAAGTGGGGTGAGATCTGCTGACCGATTTAGATTTTCATTTTCATGAAAACATTCAGTGAGCCCTTATGCCCTGTGGATGTGTGCAGAGTCATCCTGGAAAAGAGTACTCCCATCAGGATATAAATGATTCATCATAGAATAAAGTTGATCAGTCAAAATAACTGAAACTGAATTTGGTAACGCTTGAAAGAAAAATGTGAAATTCAGTATGAAAAAAGGTATTTGAATATATTGGTTATGCATTCAGCTGTTTCAAATTCAGGGCTACATTCCAATAGTCCATCCTATTCCCTTTCCAAACTACTTTTCTTTGACCTTGATCTGTTAGGGGTGGTGGAGGTGTGGTGAGATAGGATCTAAAAGCAGAACACAGACAGTTATTTATAAATTGATTTAATCCAGGAAAAAAGGGCATGGCAGAAAGGTAAACAAACAGGACACAAAAAAAAAACAAATGGCAAAAATAGTCTGGGAAAAAAGAGAAAAAAATTTACAAAAACACGAGACAGGTAAGAACAAAAATGCTAGTGCAAAAACCATGAACAAGAAAAAACCTTAGTACAAAAAAACATAAACCAGAAAAACAGCTAGAGCAAAAACCATGAGACACAAAAAGGCCCAGAAACGGCTAGAGAAGCAAACGAGATGTTCTGGCAAAGTCAGAGTCTAAGAACTATTTATAGGCAGCAGTGAAAACCAGGAAGTAAATACAGGTGAGGTGGAATTCCCATCCCGGATTAGCAGTGGCGTGAGAGATCCGTAATCTCTGGAGTGGATGTCCGGGACAGAGCATGACAGTACCCCCCTTCAATGAGCGCCTCCATGTGCTTTAGAAAGAGTGTCAGGGTGTTGCTGGTGGAAATCAGAGATGAGGGGTGGGTCCAAGATGAACCTGGCAGGGACCCAACTTCTCTCCTTGGGACCGTAACCTTCCCAGTCCACCAGGTACTGGAATCCTCTGCCTTGCCACTGCATCTTCAGCAGCTTCTTGATTGTGTAGGCTTCGCCGCCATCGATGAGCCTGGGAAGAGGAGGGGGTTTGGTGGGTGGGAGCAAAGAACAACAGACCAGAGGTTTAAGCTGTGACACATGGAATGTGGGGTGGATGTGTCGCATGGTGAGTGGCAGTGCCAGTCTGATGGAACATGGATTGATTACCTTTTTGAGGAGGAAGGATCCTAGGTACCTGGGAGCCAGCTTGCGGGAGACAGTTCTGAGTGGCAGATGGCATATGGAGAGCATGACTCATTACCCCACCTGGTAAGTGGGCACCTTAGAGTGGCATTTGCCAGTCTGCCTCTTGGATGCTAGGGCAGAGTGAATGAGTCTTCTCTGGGCAAATTCTCACATCCTCCTGCAGCTGCATATGAAGATCTGGGCACAGGGTACAGAGACCTCCCTCTTTTGGTTGGGGAAGAATGGTGGTTGGTAACCTAGGGAGCAGTGGAAGGGAAAGAGCCCAGTGGCAGATGAAGGAAGAGTGTTATGAGTGTACTCAATCCAGGGTAGGTACTTACTCCAAGAACTGACATCCTTGGACACTATGCACCTCCAGAATTGCGCAGTGAACTGATGAGCCTGGTCAGAAACGATGTCAGTGGGCAGTCCATGTAGATGGAAAATGTGCTGGATGAGTAGTTCAGCAATTTCTTTGGCTGAGGGGAGCTTGGGCAGAGGGATGAAATGAATGGTCTTGGAGAAATGATCAATGACGGTGAGAATGCATGTGTTGCCACCTGAGTTGGGGAGTCCTGTGATGAAGTCCAGGGCGATGTGAGACCAAGGTCGATGTGGAGTTAGAAGGTGTCTTAGTAAGCTGGCAGGGGCTCGATTGGCTGTCTTGTTCCAAGAGCATGCATTACAGGCTGCCACAAACTCCTGGAGGTCCTCCTTGACGGATGGCTACCAAAAGCACTGCTGGATGAGAGCCAGGGTTCGGGCGGCTCCCAGATGACGGGCCAGCTTAGAGCCATGACCCCACTGCAGCACCTGAGTTTGCACAGGACAGGGAACAAACAGATGGTTACGAGGAATGTTGTTGGAGTTACCTTCACTGGGGTCCTGCTCCAGGGCCTTCTGCACAAGCATCTCAACCTCTAGAATAGCAGCTCCCACCAGGCAGCATGGAGGATGGATAGTCTCAGGTGGCTTGGACTCCTCTTGGTGGGAAGAGAACATCCTGGACAGGGCATCGGGTTTGCTGTTCTTGGAGCCTGGGAGGTAGAAGAGTGTGAAGTTGAACCGGGAGAAGAAGAGAGACCAACAGGCTTGACAGGAATTGAGACATCTGGCAGGCTTGAGGTACTCCAGGTTCTTATGGTTGGTCTAGACTAGGAAAGGGAGATCAGACCCCTCGAGCCAGTGCCTCCACTCTTCCAAGGCTAGTTTCATGGCCAGTAGTTCTCAGTCGCCGATGTTGTAGTTCCATTCAGCTGGGGATAGCCAGCAGGAGAAGGAGCATGGGTGGACCTTGTTGTCGTTGGCCCTCTAGGATAGGATAGCTCTGACCCCTGACTCAGAGGCATCAACCTCAATGATAAACTGCTTGTTAGAATCGGGTATGGTAAGAATGGGTGCTGTGGTAAACCTGCAGTTGAGACTGGAAAAGGCTTTATCTGATTCCATCCCCCCACTTGAACTTGGTCAAGGTCAGGGCTGAGAGAGGTCCAGCCACTGTGCTGAAGTCGCAGATGAAGCACCTGTAGAAGTTGGCGAACCCCAGGAAGCGCTGGAGCTCTCGTCTCAAAGATGGGGTGGGCCAGTCAGCGACTGCCTCCAGCTTGAAGGGGTCCATCTGGATCTTAGCTGGAGAGATGATGAACCCCAGGAACGAGACAGAGCCTTGGTGGAACTCGTTCTTCTCTGCCTTAACGAACAGCTTATTCTCCAGCAGGCATTGAAGAACCTGCCAGACGTGACCCCGATGTTCCTCCAGGGAGTGAGAGAATCAAGATGTCATCCAGGTAAACAAAGACAAAAGGTGTTAAGAAAATCTCTCAAGACATCGTTAACTAACGCCTGGAATACCACGGGCGTGTTAGTCAGGCCAAAAGGGACTACGAGGTAATCATAGTGGCCTGTGTCGGTGTTGAAGGTCATCTTCCACTCGTCCCCTTCCCTGATCCTAACTAGGTGATAGGCATTGCATAACTCCAGTTTAGTGAACACCTTATCTCCCTGGAGTAGTTCAAAGGCTGTGGTCATGAGTGGTAGTGGGTAGCGGTTCTTGACTGTGATGGCACTGAGACCTCGATAGTCAATGCAGGGGCGGAGTGACTTGTCCTTCTCCACAAAGAAGAATCCCGCCCCTGCTGGGGAGGAGGAAAGGCAAATGATCCCAGCTGCCAGAGACTCAGTGATATATTTCTCCATGGCTTGTCTCTCAGCAGGGGAAAGAGAGTAGAGAGACAGGTTGTTGAGAGTGATGATAATGGGAAGCAACAGTCGGTCGACAGGGGACTGGTTCCGAGCATTACCCACCAGGGCCCCTCAATTCACTGGTGGGCTCATCCTTTTAGTAGGCAGGCTCGACAGATGTGTCCCTACTGACCGCAGTAGAAGCAAGCCCGTGAATGTGCTTGCTTCGTCGGTGCAGTCGTTCCTCCGCTGACACCCGTATCTGATCTACCTGCATGGGTTCGATGGACGAGGCGAGAGGTGGAGAGGGGTTGAAGTTGAGGCGGCTCCTCTCTCTCCTCTGTTGTTGAACCTACGCGTCAATACGATTGGCAAAGTCCATCAGGCTGGAGAGGTCCGATGGCAGTTCCCGAGAAACAAGTTCATCCTTGATGGCGTTGGATAAGCCATGTAGGAATGCATCCACCAGGGCACTCATTCCAACAGCATGATGCTGCCAACATCCAGAACTCGATGGCATAATCCGAGGTAGATCGGGACCCCTGCCGAAGCTCCATGAGCTCTCTTGCCGCCTCCCGGATGGACAGATACCAATCGAATGTTTGCCTCATTTCCTCAAAGAATTCCTTGAAACTGGAACAGGGCACGTCGGCATCCCAGACCGCTGTTCCCCATTCCTTGGCCTTGCCGGTGAGGAGCATGATGGTATAGGCTACCTGGGAGAGTTCTGTGGGGAAAGCCAGAGGTTAAAGCTCCAAGATCAGTGAACACTGACAAAAAGATCTGCAGGTACCTGGTTCTCCACTGTAGGGCTGAGGTGAAGGGAGTCTTGGTTCATGGAGAGCGGCGGTGGCAGGAGGTGAAGAAAGAGACGGCTGGGCAAGGGTAGGCATGGCTTGGGAGTGCTTAGGAGGTTGAGTGAATTGGACAGGGTGGCCAGGTTCTGGATGATCTGCTTGAGTTCCTGCTGGTGGGTCCCGAGGAGGACTCCTTGCTGCTGCATAGCCGTTCTCAGATGGCTCAGTTCCACTGGATCCATGGTGACCAGAACATACTGTTAAGGGTGGCGAGATGTGGTGAGTTTGGATCCAAAAGCAGAACACAGACCAGAAAATCTAGTGAATAAAAATTATTTAATTAAAGTCAAAGAGTAAGCGAACAAAAATAGCAAAGTAATCCAGGCAAAAAATGAGGTAGGCAAGAACAAAAATGCTAGCATGAAAAAAACATGAAAAATAGTCCTAACAAAAAAAACTGGAGACAAAAAACGTAGCACAAAAAACATGAAAAAATGACAAGAAGTGAGTGCAAAAAACTGTGGCAAAGAACAGGCAAAACAGAGAGTAAACTCCAGGAAGCAATAAGGGCACAGAGATGACGTGAAAAACCAACCAGACGTTCTGGCAAAGTCCCTTTCTAAGAATGGCCTTTTTATGCACAGCAGAGCAAACCAGGAAGTGAATGCCGGCAAGATGAAAGTCCTGTCCCAGATCCGGATAGCGCTGAACTGAGAAATAGTAAATCTCTGGAGTGGAAGTCTGGGGCGGAACATGATAACGTGACTGTAATGCATGATGGTATTCTGAGGCTAGCAGGAAAGATTGTGGCTGATCCCTCCCAGTCCGGACAAAAACTCTTTGAGACATTCCCCTCCGGCAGGAGGCTGTGGTCCATCAAGACCAAAACCTCACGCCACAGAAACAGTTTCTTTCCTACCGCTGCTGACCTCATAAACATGAGTAGTGACCCCCAATTACTCTCCCCCCCCTCCCCACCAGTACCATTCCTCAGACTCCTGGTCCACTCTGCTCCCCCAACTCAATAAACAAGACCAGTGACCCCCATTTACTTGGCCGTCCCCCAGTTGTTTACCTGATTTGCACAGTTGCAGAGTTGTTTATTTATTTTATCTTATTTCTATCTTGTTTATTTTATTACTTATTTGTTAATATCTTAGAGTAGACTGTTTTATGTAGTTCCTTTATTAGAATAGACTGTCTTTATTTAGTATTTATTTAACACCTGAATTCCAAGCCAAATTCCTTGTAGTTGCAACAATTACTTGGCAATAAAGCTTTTTCTGATTCTGAGTTCTGATATATTGCTTGGTTAGTGACCATCGGTTGTACACTACTTTTCACAGTGCATTGTGGGATACTATGAGTCCACTATATACTGTAGGGTGTAATAATTCTCACAATACATTCAGACAGCACTGCAAAATGGCAAACTCACTATATAGTCCACTATATATATGAGTGATTTCGGACACAGGGTATTTGGCCTCTATTTCACCTCATATTTGTACCCCAGTTAATCAGGAAGTCATGGGTTACAGCTTGAAAGTTCCTACACACTGATCAACACAAAAATGTATAGTTTAAATGGGAAACGTGCTTCAGTTACATTGTGTTCACTATAATTTCCAAGGGTGCCAATAATAACGGCACGTTTCTGTTGAAAATAATTATTTCTTGAGTGATTTTGTTTTTTATTTGAATACATTTATTTCAATTAAATGATGGGTTTTTCTCATTTTTTTCAGTGTGAGATGAAGCTACGTCACCAAAAGGTGGATGTTTTTCTAACCCTTTTTAAATAGGTTTTTATTTCAAAAATGTTTTCCAAAGGACTATTTTTATTTCATAATGCCACATTTATTTCCAATCTCAGAGATTTGGATCAAAGCAATAGCTCCAGAACAGCACTGAATTTATAAGAAGGCTGAGAAAAATTCTGGTGGATGGAAGGACAGTAGGCTATGTGGCCATTGTTCATTTGCATGTGATGTCTGATTATGAGAAAAGCATTTCAGAATTATTGACAGACACTGCCAACCACCTCGACAGGACGATGATGCTGCAGCCACAACCTAAAGCTGAGGAAGTGAACACCCCAAGTCCAAGATCCACTGTCCAATGTGGGTAACGTTAGCTATGTCCAAAGTTCTCCAGGTAAACATGACAACACTGATTCATTGCTGTTCTTGTGCTGTTGCTTTGGTCTGAATCTGTGAGATAATCACATCCCTTTCATTTGAATATAACAGATGGAAATAATGTCGCATTAGGAAATAAATGTCCATTGAAATTAATAAAAATAGAATTATGGAAGAAAAAGTCCCCTGAAATAAACAAACATAGACCTTTGAAAAATGTCATTTTGAAATAAAAACTTTCAAGGGATTTGGAAAACTGCAGGACAGAGACAAGTGGGGTACTTCGACTTGCTTTCAATTTTACATTCAACTTTTGTTTTTCAGCTGTTTTATTGGTTCTTTTACATACACACCTCTGTGCTAGATCTCAATTTCTCTCCTCTCTCAGCTCTTTCTCAACTCTTTTAAACCCTCAGTCATCACTGAAACAGAAGACACACTCATCGATGCTAAACAGTCCCGGGTGTAATCGCTTTGCCACTCACCTCCTTTGGCCTTGCCCTCCATTCACAAACTAACTCTCGACCACACCTCCACAAACCTATTTATTTATTTATTTATTGAACTATACTGACTAATTTATATATTTATTTCTGTATTTTTTTCATAGCCATACACTGGATATTAAAAAAAATCTACCCACCCCTGCTAAAAAAGCAGGGTTTTTTTTAGTGATTAAAAAAAAATTTAAACCAAGATAAATTCTGTCAGAACTTATTCCACCATTATTGCAAAACTGCAATCTATACAAAAGTAAAAAAAAAAAACTTAGAAACTGTTTAACTAAAGAAACTAGAAAATCATACAAACGCTTGGTTGTATTAGTGTGCACACACCCTAAACTAATACTTCATTGAAGCACCTTCTGATTTTATTACACACTCAGTCCTTTTGAGAAAGAAAGAAAGAAAGAAAGAAAGAAAGACTTTATTCATCACACACTTGTGAAATTTCCTCTCTGCATTGAACTCATCTGAAGCAGTGAACACACACATACACACATGTGAGCAATGAGCACACACATACCCAGAGCAATGGGCAGCCATGCTAACAGTGCCCAGGGAGCAGTTGGGAGTTAGGTGCCTCGCTCAAGGGCACCTCAGTCCAAGGCCATCCCATATTAACGTAACCGCATGTCTTTGAACTGTGGGGAAACCGGAGCACCCGGAGGAAACCCACACAGACACGGGGAGAACATGCAAAGTCCACACAGACAGGCCTTCACAGAACCTTCTTGCTATGAGGCGACCATACTAACCACTTACACCACCGTGCCGCCCAAAAGAGTCTATCGATTTGGCACGTCTGGAGTTGGCAATTTTTGCCCACTCCTCCTTGCAAAAATTTAACAGAAGATCTGTCAAACTGAAAGGACATCTCCTGTGCACAGCTCTCTTCAGGTCACACCACAAATTTTCAATTGGATTAATGTCTAAGGTCTGGTTGGGCCATTCCAAAACATTGATCCTCTTTTGGTGAAGCCACTGCTTTGTTGATTTAGATGTATGCTTTGGGGTGTTGTCATGCTGAAAGGTGAAATTCCTCATCATCTTCAGCTTCCTAGCAGATGTTTGAAGGTTTGGTGCCAAAACAGACTGATATTTTGAGCTATTTATACTTCCATCCACATTGACTAAAGCCCCAGTTCCAGTTGAAGAAAATCAGCTCCAAAGCATGATGCTGCCTCGACCATGCTTCAGTGTGAATATGGTGCTCTTTTGATCATGTGCTGTGTTATTTTTTTTGCACCAAACATACATTTTGGAATTATGGCCAAATAATTCAGCCTTGGTCTCATCATACCATAATACATTTTTCCACATGGTTGTGGGAAACTGGAAATATATGTTTGCAAAGTTTAGCCAGGCTTGGATGGTTTTCTTTGTGAGTAAAGTTTTTAATAGTAGTTTTGCTACCCTACCTCACAACCCAGATGTATGAAGAATACAACTGATTGTTGTTACATGTAGGGAACAGCCAGTATTTTCCAGTAAAATTTGCAGCTCCTTTCATGTTTCTGTAGGCCTCTTAGTGGGCTCTCTGACCAGCTTTCTCCTTGTCTTCTCATCAATCATGGAGGGACATCCTGATCTTGGTAGAGTCACCGTCGAGCCATATTTTCTCCATTTGTTGATGACTGTTTTCACTGTACTCTATTAACCTTTTTCCACCAAATCAGTTCCAGGGCTGGTTCGGGGCCAGTGCTGGTGCTGGTTCACAACTCATTCAACTTGCGAGCC
>JAPEKM010000023.1:43046305-43058112 GCA_027575975.1 Cathorops multiradiatus
ATAACACTCTTCCTTCATCTGCCACAGGTCTCTCACCCTTCTAGTGCTCCCTAGGTTACCAACCACCACTCTTCCCCAACCAAGAGGAGGAGGTCACCGCACCCTCAGCCCAGATCTTCATACACTGCTGCAGGAGGACATGGGCACTGGCCTGGAGAAAACTCATTTGCAATTACTTACAATTACATTCATTATTCATCTCTTTTTTTAGTGTGGCAGTTTGTATTTGAAGTATAAATGCAAACTGCAATCACAAATTAACTAGCTGCATCAATTTTGCAGAACATTGCCTTTTATAATATTGATGCACAAAGTTAATTGAATTAATTTATGCCATAAATATTGTTAGTTCAGCCTCAACATAAAATAGTTGTAGTAATACAAACCAAGATTTATGTAGAACTGAGATATGCAATACCCATATAATAATAATAATTTTTATGTAGGATTTTTATGTAGTACTCTTTTACAGAATAGTAATCTATACTACTTGTATGTTAACCGATATTAAACTATGGAAACTGTCCTAAAATTCTTAAATGCCCACAGGAGACCTTTCTGTAATATTAAATATTATTTTTCATAAGGGAAAGAATAAAGATTGAATTTTTATCACAATCTTATTATTATTTGAGATCATGTGTAATTGTCAGACCTGCGCACTGTGGTACATGCATCAGATGGACTCTCGGGCGTGCTTTGTATAGCGCGCGTGCCGAGCGGACTCTCGCACATGTGCTGTTAATGATGCACGCCTGCACAAGATTAAGGCACAGTCGGTGTACCTATAAAAAGACTGTGTAAACACACGCTCAGTGCGAAGTATTGCATTATGTGTGGACATATTACTGAGCCTTAGTTCTGATTGTTTTCCTCGTTTCCTGATTTCCTCATTTATTTGATTCTGCCTGTGATTATCTGTTTGTGCCTTCTGCATGTTTTCTCGTCTCCGATTTTTGACTGCCGATTTGGATTGTTTGCCTGTTTGCTCATTTATTAACAAAACACTTCTGCACTTACATCTATTTCCCAACCCATCCCTGAAAGAATACTTCACCAAACTATGGCTGTAGCAGAAGTGTTCCAGCATGCCATTCCACGCCACTTCCAGATTTTCGTTCCTCAGCCCCTAGCCTTGTTTTTCCGGCAATGTTTTGGAATAAACACCCCAGCACTTTATGATGGAGAATATCACCCTTGTGGATTCAGCCTGCAGTGTGCCTTCTTTTATGTAGATCTAGAAGAGTCTAAACCTCCAGAGCCTGTCTGGGTAAGTTGCATGATCTCCTGGCTTACAGGACGGGCACGCTGATGGGTCGAGTACCTCATGAGAATAGAGCACCCATGCCTCCAGAGCTCATAGGCTTTTCAGGTCATGCTCTGTTATATCTATGAAGCATTAGAGAAGGAGGACCCCCATGAAATGTTTTTTTTTGGGGAGGGGTGCATCATGTTTGAGGCCGATACAATGGCAGCAGAGGAGGCAGCTCCTCCCAGTGGCTGATGCAGTGACAGTAGAGGAGACAGTCGCACCTGAGCTCTTCCGAGAGGATGTCACTCCAGAGACAGTCCCACAGCCCATTCCACAGTCAATCCCAGAGCCAGCACCTGAACCAGAGTTAGAGCTAGTGCAAGAGCCAGAGCCTGAACCAAAGCTAGAGCCAGTACAAGACCCGGAGCTTGCATCAGATCCAGAGCTAGTGCAAGAGCTAGCACCTGAACCAGTGCCAGTGCTTGAACCAGAGCCAGTGCCAGCACAAGAGCCAGTGCCAGCACCAGAGTTGGAGCTGGCACCAGCACCAGAGTCAACACTGGTGCCAGAGCCATTGCCAACTCCAGCACAAGAGCTAGTGCCAGAACCAGTGTCAGAGCCAATGCCTGAGTCAGAGCCAATGCCACTGCCAACACCACTGCCAGTGCCAAAACAGTGCCTGAACCAGCGCCAGTTCCAGAACTGGTGCAGGAGAATGATGGGGTGGCCTCTGCCCCAGATGGCTATGAAGACATCATCACTCCGCTCCCAGGCCCTGACTAGGACTGGAGCGATGTGCAGACAGAGTTCAGTCCTGAGGGCGAGCCCATGCCCAGTCAAGAGTTTGTCAGTAACCAGTCCAGAACCCATGTCCAGTCCTATGTCCAGGTCCTGGCTGGAGCTTGAACCCATGTCTGTATCCAATCCACATCCTGTCTCAAGCCTAAACCCCCACTTGGGCCAAAAATCCAGTGCCATTTTGGCTCAGAGCGGGGCACCGATGACATGGCATACAGCATCAGGCCCTCATTCCCAGGGCTAGGGAATATGGATTTAAGCTCCCAGAGGGAGGTCTTTGGGGGGTTCTGTCAGACCTGCACACTGTGGTGCATGCAACAGATGGACTGCACATGTGCCAAGCGGACTCTCACACACATGCCGTTAATGATGCACACCTGCACAAGATTAAGGTGCAATCAGTGTGCCTATATAAAGACTGTGTAAACACACACTCAATGCAAAGTATTGCGTTACATGTGGACACATTACTAAGCTTTAGTTCCTTGATTGTTTTCCTAGTTTTCTGATTTCCTGTTTCCTCATTTTTTGATTCTGCCTGTGATTTATCTGTTTGTGCCTTGCTCAACCTTTTGCATATTTTCTCGTCTTCGATTTTTGCCTGCTGATTTGGATTATTTGCCTGTTCTCTTATTAATAAAATGCTTCTGCACTTACTGCCATCTCCCAACCCATCCCTGACAGTAATTGGAAAATGTGTAGCCATGTATTCTGATCCATGTTTCATTAACTCACAATTCATGAAATGAAGGTTTGTGTGAACATAAAGCTATGCTTGTTATTTTTGCCATGTCACAGAAAAACAAAGGAAAATGGAAATGGTGGAATCTTCTTCTGAAACAACTGGGTCGATAAAAAAATATAGTGAGAGAAACATTTATTATGATTAATAATGAACAGTTTGTGTTCCATTTATAAAAATAGCTAAGTACCAGAAAAGTGTTTCTGATAGTTCATTCTAAATTCCTTAGTAGTCTAAGAGTTAACATAGTCAGGCAGAGAATTATGTAACATGGCAGCTGAAAAAGCAAAAGTCCTGTGTCCTGATTTTGAGTTTATTTTCATAATATAAATATTGTTCTTTACTCTTGTGTTATAATTATGGACATCAGAGTTTTTAACAAAAAATGTTTACATAGGTATTCTAGTAGAAGTCCCATCACACATTTGTAAACCATTAGAGACATTTGTTAAATTTCCATCTTTTAATAATAGGAACCCAATTTAGCTTTCTGAAAAAGACTTCAGAATGTTCATCCCTGGTTTTCTTCTTGAGTATCAAATGTGTGCCTCTTTTCTGTGAACAATAAAGCCTTTCCAACTTGGTCATATCTACATTTGGCCAGACCACCTCAGGATACTCAAAGAGAGGTAAAACCAATGTTTTAAAGATCATCTTGCTGGTCTTGATATTGATGTATTTTCTTAAATGTCCTAATATCCCTAATCTCTTGCTGATTTTCAAGCACAGATAGTTAATGTAATTATTCGAGCTCAATAAGGGATCCAAAGTAACTCCTAGGTCTTTCATACTTGGTGCGCTTTCCAAATTTGATTGCTTTAAAGACAATAAACTATTACTAAACGAGGTGTTAGATAAACGCTTTGCTGAACTGAACACTATGGTCTTCATCTTCTTCGTGTTCACGGTCAATTCATTACTATCAAACCAAGATGAAAGGTTGTTTAGATCCTCTTGCAATTTCAGGTTAATTTAATTCAAGTCCTTGCTAGCATAAACAATAGTGGTATCATCTGCAAAGATAACAGTTTTACTGTGTTTCATGTTCATGGGTAGATCATTTCTGAAAATGAGCAACAACAATGGTCCAAGAATCAAACTCTGTGGTACTTCTAAAGAGATTGGCAAAGGGTTGAACAGACTTCCATTAATAGATACTGACTGCATCTGTTATCAAGATAGTTTTCAAACTAGAACAAAGATTTTTTTGCTGACACCAATGGTCTGAAGTTTGCTCAGAAGAACTTGGTAACTAATCAAAACAAAGGCCTTTTTTTAGGTCTAGAAAAACTGCACCAATAAAACTGCCATTGTCAATATTTCTCGGTATGTAGTCAGAAAAATTCACCAAAGCTGTTGAGGTAGAGTGATGCTGTTGACAACTAGATTGACGAGTATAGTATGTTGTTTTGCAATAGATGATCATAAAGTTGTTTGTGTACCACTTTCTCAAAGATCTTCATTACTGCTGGTAGGACCTAAATAGGACTATAATATGATGGCTCACATGTTTTGTCTCCTTTGTGTGTTGGATTGTTGCAGATTTCCATTCATTAAGTATACTTCCAGACTTCAGTGAAAGATTATAAATAAATGTTAGAAGACCAGCCAAGATTTCGGCACCATCTTTACGCAAGTGAGTGGGAATTGTCATCAAATGCTTTCTTGACACATAAAGACAACAAAGCCTTATGAATTAAATCAGCTGAGATGTTTTCAAGTTTGAATTATTTAGTAGTTGTTTCCACATTCAGTGTACAATCATCAGCAGGTGACAAATATGAATGAACGAATATTAAAGAATCTCTGATGCGTTCACCAACTGAAGTAAAAAATTTATTAAATGCAGTGGCAATATCTTTGTTTTTAGAATAGGTTATATTGTCAAGAACAAGCTCCTTTATTGAAGCATCGGCTTTCATGGGTAATACTTTCTTTATCGTTGTGCACAAGTTTGAGCTATCATTAGCATTCTGTGTTATTAAGTCACTGCTGTCAGTAACAGTGCTGAAAGTCAAAGGTCCACTGTGCCCCACCTCTCCTGAATATTAGAAGCACACTTGTTCCTCATCATCTGCCTAATCACCAAGCTACTTAAGCCCTGCAAACACTCAATTCAGTGCAAAGTATTGTTCTGTGTCCCCGTGCCTGAGCATACCGAGCCTTTTCATATTAGTGGATGACTTCTAGTGTTTCTGACTCTTGTTTACGTTTATCTCGACCTTTACTTCCTGTCTGCCCTTTGACATTCTGTCTGCACATCAACCAACCCTTGCCCAACCCTGACTATGTATTCAGTCTCTCAATTTGGATTTGGTTTACAGTTTGTGACACACCTGCTCTCCCCTTTGCCTGCATCTGGAAGTGCCTGCACCGTGACAGGATACTTCGCCTCAATGGATGCAGCAGAGGAGGCGAAGCCAACTGCTCTCAGTGGGCAGGGACTTTTGTTGGGAGAACACCAACAGATGTTGAGTGAGTTAAACACCAGAATATCTCAAGTACAAGCTGTTGTTTCGCAGGCCCTCATGACACACCCTGCATCTTCCACAAACACAGTCACCATGGTGCCCCGATCAGACAAATATTCTGGGGAGGTTTCTGAGTGCAAGGGGCTTCCTTCTTCAGTGCTCTTTGTATTTCTCACCCCTCACCAGTGCTGCTGAGGAACAGCAGGTGGCACAGTTCATTAATCTCCTCACTGGCAAGGCCATGAAATGGGCGAGTGCTGTTTGGGAACATGGGGGTGAGCATACTTCCTCCTATGATCGTTTTGTTGAAATGTTTAAATGAGTTTTTGATCATCAGCCTGAAGGTGTTGAAGTTGGGAAGAAGCCATTAATTATCCACCAGGTAGAGAGAAGAGTTGCAGAGTATACGCTGGGATTCCGCATGCTAGCAGCAGGAAGCAGATGGAATAAGCCAGCACTGAAAGCAGTGTTCCGGCAGGGATTTATCCCTGAAATACACACTGAGCTGGCATGTCGCAATGAACAACTCACACTTGACTCACTTATCAACCTGGCTATAAAATTGGATCATCTGCTCCAGAACTGACCCTCAATTCAGCACTCTCCATCTCTCAACCTCCACAGTCCGCAAAACCAATGAAAATCTCCTATGCCTGCACTTCACATTCTGAGAGGGAGAGATGATGTTGTGAGAGGTTGTGTTTTTACTGCAGGTAGCCTGATTACCTGCTTGCTACATGCCCGATCAGACTGCCCAAGTCCTGACGAGAGGGTCCCCATCGGGCTGAATCCAGCTTCACCAGCCCAGTGAGTCATGAAACCACTTCCACTCATTCATTTGAAATTCACATGCCACTGAAACTACCAAACTCAATCCGTGTTATTTCTGCACTCATAAATTCAGGGGCAGAAAGCAATTTCATCAGTCTTGAGGCTGTCCAGAAACTCAACCTGCACACTGAGGAGCTCCAATGACCTGTCAGGCTCGAGGCCATCGACAGCCTGGATGGTCACCACTTGCACTCTATCATTGAACATTCAGGTCAGTGCCCTTCACATCGAGAGCATCGCCCTGTTTGTCACCAGCACGGCTCATCATGCCTTAGTTCTTGGATTTCCCTGGCTCCAAACCCATGATCCCTTTATCTCTTGGCAGAACAGAAAAATCCTACAAATGGTCCTCCTCCTGTTTTCAGCAGTGTCTGCAGCTCCCACACATTTCCGTGGTATCCGCATCCGTCAAAAGTCCTGCACCTGGAGGCACTGAACATATCCCTGTCTGCTACCATGATGTAAGAGAGATCTTCAGTAAAGGTAAAGCCAGTGGCCTCCATCCTCAGAGACCCTATGACTGCATGATTGATTTTGTTCCTGGCACCTCACCTCTACCCCCTTTCCATTGGGCCTCTGCCCTTGCATAGATTGCTGGGGCTTAAACCAGATCACCGTCAAGTACCCTTATCCACTTACTCTAGAACCTTCCACCCTAGAACAACTCAGGTCTGTCCAGGTGTTCACTAAGCTAGACCATCACAGTGCCTACAACCTGGTGAGAATTCATGAAGGCAATGAATGAAAGACAGCTTTTAGCACAACATCAGGTCACTTTGAGTACTGTATCATGCCTTATGGCCTCTCTTGCACTCCAAGCATCTTCCAATGCCTCATTAATGATGTCCTAAGAGACATGCTGGGTCAATACGTCATTGCCTATATCAATGACATTCTGATTTACTCCCCTAACCAAGCCATGCACCAAAACCACGTCAGAACAATACTAAGCCAGCTCCTCAAGAACGACTTATATGTCAAAGCAGAAAAGTGTGAATTCCACGTCAATCAGATCTCATTTCTCAGGTACATGATTAGTGCAGAAGGTGTCAGCATGGACGACAACAAACTTTCCACAGTCACTTCCTGGCCTACTCCCATGACAGTCAAAGAACTCCAGTGTTTCTTGGGCTTTGCCAATTTCTACCATCATTTCATCAGAAATTTCAGCACCATAGCATCACCCCTCACAACCCTTCTAAAGAAAGGTCCCAAGCATCGACAGTGTAACCAGGCTGTTGAGGAGGCCTTTAATCAACTCAAGACTGCCTTTACTTCAGCCCCTATTATACAACATCTGGACCTGAGCATCCTGTTCATTGTAGAGGTCGACGCATCTGAAACAGGAGTAGGAGTGCTCTTTCAACACTCTGGGGAAAAGCCCAGAGCTACAGCCCGCAGCCTTCTTCTCAAAGAAACTGACCTCAGCAGAACAAAATTATGACATCGGCAATTGGGAACTCCTCACAATTAAGCTGGCACCGGAAGAATGGAGGCACTGGCTTGAAGCGGCAAAACAGCCATTCACCACTTTAACTAACCATTAGAATCTAGAGTACCTGAAGACAGCTAAGAGACTAAATCCTTGTCAGGCTAGATGGGCTCTGTTTTTTACCCGTTTCTGATTTACTATCTCATACCGTCTCGGCTCCAAAAACACCAAAGCTGACACTCTTTCCCATATCTATACTGCTTCTAACCCCAGTCCAGAACCCACTCCTATCCTGTCACCAGAGTGCTTCATCCAAGCCATCACATGGGGAGTGGACAAGGAGATAGCCCAAGCCCCACCACATAACCCTCCTGCAGCCAGTCCTCCTGGTCTCATGTATGTTCTGATTCAATTACAAGGCAAATGCATCCCTGGCTACAGGACATACAAGCAGTCAACACACCTACCAGCTTCTCAAAAACAAATACTGGTGGGAAAACATGATTTCAGAAATCAATGATTTTGTGTTCCCCTATACAACCTGCACCCAAACCAAGGAGCCTTTGGCCCTTCCAGCTCGCAAACTCTGTCCACTACCAATACCTCAAAGACCCTGGTCCCATTTGGCCCTCATCTTCATCACAGAGCTACCCAAGTCACAAGGAAACACTGACATCTTAGTAATCACTGATAGATTCTCGAAAGCACTGGAAATCATTCCCCTGCCAGGTTTGCCCACAGCTTTTGAGACTGCAAAACTCCTATTAATGCACATTTTCCATTACTATGACCTTCCAGAGGACACTGTGAGTGACCAGGCTCCACAATTAATTTCCAGAGTTTGGGCCAACTTGATCAGCCTAACATTGGGATACCACCCTCAGTCCAACAGCCAAGTGGAACACACCAACCAAGAGATTGAGTGTTTCCTCGGAATGTACTGCATGGAAAATCCAAGGGATAGGGTGCAATACCTCCCCTGGGCTGAGTGTGCTCAGAACTCCCTCAAGTACTCAGTCACACAATTAACCCCTCTCCAATGTATCCTTGGTTACCAACCACCTCGTTTCCCTGGGACAACTCACCCTCTCAAATCCCAGCAGTAGACTCATGGTTCAAGAGAAGCAAACAGGTGTGGGAGGGCATGCATCAGTGACTTGAACAGGTAGTCCTCAAGTATAAAAAATGTGTATTATGTATTGTTTTAAACAAAACATTGTTTTGTGTTTTAGTGTTATGTTTTATGGCTTTGATGTAAAGCACTTTGGGTACCTTTCAATTATTGTAAAGGGCTATATAATTAAATTTAATTGATTGAATATGCAGACAGAAACAGAGGGGAAACACCTGTCTATTCTTCCAGTGACCAAGTGTGGGTATCCACCAGGGATCTACAAGATCCCAGCACATGTTGTAAGCTCCATGCCAGATACATAGGCCTGTTCAAGGTCCTCTGTAGAATCAACAAAGTCACCTACAAGTTAGAACTCTCACCTAATTCCCATACGTCTTGTGCATTTCATGTGCCCTGCCTTAAGCCAGTGATTCAAGGACCCCTGGCAGCTAGTGCTCCCACCAGTGAACCTCCCTCTCCTAGAAGTGGAGGGGGACCCCATATACAAAGTTCACAAGATCCTTAACTTCCATCGCAGGCAGGGTCACTTGGAATATCTGGTGGACTGGGAAGGATATGGCCTGGAGGAGTGCAGCTGGGTTAATGCCCAGGACATATTAGACCCAGTACTCACTAACCAGTTTCACACCACACATCCAGACAAGTCAGCATGCAGGGGAAGAGGGTGTCCCAGAAGCGCCTCAGGGGGGGTTCTGTCAGTAACAGCACTGAAAGTCAAAGTTCAGAGCGGCATCCAAACATGGCTGCTCTGGACTACATCTCCCAAACGCCACTGTGCCCTGCCTCTCCTGTACATTAGAAGTGCACCTGTTCCTCATCATCTGCCTAATCACCACGCTACTTTAGCCCTGCAAACACTCACCTCAGTGCAAAGTATTGTTCTGTGTCCCTGTGTCTGATGATACTGTACCTTTTCATATTACTAGCTGACTTCTAGTGCTTCTGCCTTTTATGTTTATCTTGCCCTCAACTTCTCATCTGCCCTTTGACATTCTGTCTGCACATTGACCCACCCTTGCCCAACCCTGAGTACATATTCAGGCTCTTGATTTGGATTTGGTTTACAGTTTGCAATGCACCTGCTCTCCCCTGAGCCTAAATCTGAAAGTGCCTGCACCCTGACAAGCGTAGTAGGATCTTTTAGACTTTTCCATCAGAAGATTAACTTTATTACATAGGCTCTTGAAATGGTTCCAGTCCCTATCTAACTTGGTTTTAACTGCTTTCTTCTTGGCTTTACTTCAGGACCTAATCAGTGATGAAATTTCTATTGTCAACCAAGGACTTTGAGTACCTTGAACACGCATCATTATGAAAGGAGCAAACTTGTTTGCTGATTCCTCTAAAAAAGAGTCCATGATATTCCAGGCATTATTGGGATTCTGTATAGCATATATGCTGTTCCATGAATGAGACTGTAAGTCCTTTAGATACTGAGAAGAATCATAATGCTTGAAGCTATGCACTTTCATTATTCTTGGTCTTTGTCTTGGTAATCTACAAGTCCTATTGCACTAAATAAGATAATGGTCACTAATGGTGAGATAAAGGACTCCAGAGTTCAATACACGATGATCACAGTCAGTAAAAATTACGTCTATAATCAGCGATGAGGTGGAAGAAACTTGTGTAGGCTGTTTAATTAATTGAGTTTGGTCAAGATCCTTCATATGTTTAATGAACTTATTAACTCTATTCCTGGCAGCATTACAGTTAAAATCACCAAGCAATTAGAAATCAGTGTCACTAAATGGCATTTTATCTAAGTTATCTTAAGGGTCAAACAGTCAGGTGGACAGTAAACAGTTCCAACTAAAAGAGGATGGAAGTGTGGGAGTTTGATGTGAGCGATAATCATCTCTAAAGATCACTTAGAACTTCACAAGATAGTCATTCATGAAAATACAATATGATACCACCTCCGCATTGATTCCTGTCTTTCCCGCCATATGGTAGCCAGGAGATAGCAATTTCTCCATTTCCAATTGATCCATCCAACCAAGATTCGGATATTGTTAAAACATCAATTTTATTATTCTGGACAAACAGTCGGAGCTCATCAATTTTATTCAACAAACTTCTAGCATTAAATTCACCATTGTTATTCTTTTAAGTCATTTCAGTCCAATGGTTTCTTCGATAGTAAAATGGAAAGAGGCATCCCAGACAAAACCAGACATCTGAGTTTGATTTCTTTCCCTTTCCAGCAGGATTCTTCACAGCAGAAGAATAATTGTTGACCCAGTTTCAGTGAAATTTGCATAAACATCCAGCACATATAGTTTGATGTTGATTTCTTTGAATGCATTTGTTACAAACTGAACATTTCAGTTTACAAACCAGACCAGGATTTATATCAATATCGTTACATATGAGTAGAAAATGAATGAAGAAATACTTGTTTGCAGACACATTTTGTGAGTCAAGTCATGACTTTTGCAAGGATGATCCAGACCTGCTTGATAATCCATACTGTGAAACTCATTTAGAAATAACTTCTTGATCATTGATTGAGTCATTCTTGATATTCAAATAAATAAGATTCCAGGGATCCTTAGGAATGTCTGAGGATGAACTTTCATGTATATGACATGTAATAAGTAGTACTAAACTTACTAACTTGAGAGCTACCAGAATACCTCTTACCACCATGTTTGTTACTTTCGTTTCACTTTCCCTCTCCATTGAACTTGGAGCTACTTTGTAAATCAGTGTTGTTAAAGATAACAATGGCAGCTTTAGATTAAGAACAAGCTCAACAAGCTGGCAGACATGTCAGACCATCAGCATACTCTTGTCCACCCTACTCCTACCCATAATCCTCTGCATGATTTGAACTCCCCACAACCCCAAAAGAATATCCATCCATTATCTGCAGCCGCTTATCCTGTCCTACAGGGTCACAGGCAAGCTGGAGCCTATCCCAGCTGTCTATGGGCGAGAGGTGAGGTACACTCTGGACAAGTCACCAGGTCATCGTAGGGCTAACACATAGACACAGACAACCTTTCATGCTCACATTCACACCTACGGTCAATTTAGAGCCACCAATTAGCCTAATCTGCATGCCTTTGGACTGTGGGGGAAACCGGAGCACCCGGAGGAAACCCACGCGGACACGGGGAGAGCATGCAAACTCCACACAG
>JAPEKM010000023.1:43179077-43191547 GCA_027575975.1 Cathorops multiradiatus
GGGACTGGACAGCCCTTAGCAAAGAGCCCCGAACCCCATACTCCCGAAGCACCCCCCATAGAATACCACGAGGGACATGGTCGAATGCCTTCTCCAGATCAACAAAGCACATGTGGACTGGTTGGGCAAACTCCCATGAACCCTCGATCACCCTATGAAGGTATAGAGCTGGTCCAGTGTTCCACGACCAGGACAAAAACTGCATTGTTCGTCCTGGATCCGAGGTTCGACTATCGGCTGAATTCTCTTCTCCAGTACCCTGGAGTAAACCTTCTCTGAAAAAATCTCTCTGAAAAATAAATCCTTAACTTGAAAAATTATTCTCAAGATTATAATTATTATTATGCAGGCACATTTGCAGTGTAGATCAATCCTTCTAGTGAAGTTATAAGAACACATTAAGAATACTACACGTGTACTAAGTAAGATGTTTGATGGGGGTGGGGGGGTGTTCAGTCTTGTTCCAAATTCTCATTTTCTTTCGTCACTCCCAATCTCATGACCGTGGGTAGGATGTGTCTCAGGTCAGACTGACATAGTGTGTGTGTGTGTGTGTGTGTGTGTCACACTCATGTTGTTTTTCCTCCCTTTCTTTGCTAAATAAAAGACTTGTTCAATGTCATTTTTTTTCATATCCTCTTTTCTTCTCATTTTATGGTCTGTAAATGTAAAGTTTCTTGTATTCTCTGGATAATTATAACCATAAAAGTTACTTTATTGTAAAACTGATTTTGGATTCTTCGTTCTTTCAATAAAACCAATCGTCATTCCAGTTCTTCCTATTTAACAACTTTTTTTTCTAATAAGATCCAGTTAAGGATCGAGTTTGAATTGCAATATTTATTATTCAAAACACTTAATTTGGTACTTGATTGTCACTGTTATGCCAGTGTGGTAAATAATTTTTCATATTTCAATCTGCACAGCATTAATACTTCAATAAACTACATTTTATAAGCATGTGAACATCATCTACAACAAACCCATAAAACTGTTGCACCTAGGTGGCAGTAATAATGCACAACTTTTGGATTTTACTGTTATACACAGGGCTGCAGTCAAGACAAATGAAAGACAAGTCCAAGACCAGGACTAGCTGAGATTGAGTCAAGACCAGTGTCTTAAGGGGGTTCAGGCAAAGTAAAAAAAAAAAACATTAGTACATATGTAGTAGGCATGATTTCTGAAAATGAACTTTGAAAATGCATATTTTATGGAATAATAGCTAATCATGGTGCAAAATTATTTTACCATGTGATATAAGACAAAGATCTAAGGCTTCACTTTCAAATGTATGAATGTTTAAATTTAGCTGATTATGTTGTTAAAGTGTGGGGTGAGGAAAGTTGTATAATTGAAGCACAAAGGCTTGAAATGGGAAATGTAATGATTGATGATAAAATTAAAGTTAGATAAAGTTAACAGCAAAAAAATGTCCTGAAACTAAACAGAAATGAAACCATAAAACACCATTGTTCAGTTTAAAAACGTTATGCAGTTCACCCATGAAAACTGGCCAACACTTCTCTTGCATCTGAAAGAATGTCACGGTTTACTCATAGCACAAAGTGTCAACAGTACAGGAAGTTGAAAACCATGTTAGCAGCAAAGGAGGAAGCTACACGTTGGGCAATAATTAGTAGATACAGCACCACAAGAGCCTTTAACAACTAGCATCTTTACTTTGCGCTAGGACATGTAGAAGTGAACAGTTTCCTGATAAACATCTATCGAAGACATTTGGGGTAAGTAGCAGCATCTTTTCCTTAAACAGCTTTCAAGAACATATGTTTACTGATAGAACATTATAGTAGTTTTATGTGAATCTCCAGATCAATTTCTATAGCTGTAAATATTAGCTTATATCTTACATTTTGACAGATATAATGTATAACTACAAAATCTCACAATAAATGCTTCATACCATGACATTTTATGAAATGGAGTTTGTGTCTGAAATTACAAGCCAGCAATGCAGAAGTTTCACAAGTTCATTCTTTAATTTGAGCGTTTATGTTGATGTAGTGAATGTCAGGAAAGTCCTTTTTCCTAAATGATGTCTGCTTTGATGTAAGCTATGTTTTAGCATTAAGAAAGATCCTAATTAGTGACTTGCGTATAGCAAATTGTTTAAAATGTGATACATGTATTGATTTAATGATTTTAACAATTTAAAGATGGAATTTAGGCAGGATTGTACATCATTTGCTGTCTACCACCAAAGTGTAGCTACAATGTCATACATCAAAAATTAGAGTAGCAATGGTCATTTTTCTTTATCTAGCAATGCCAATATGACATTAATGTAACATGGAAACACCATCTTGATGAATATGAGAAATATGATTCATATTGATTATTGCATAGCACAATTCAACATTGTCTTAAACATTTTAGACAATATTCCAGCCAAAAATAAATGTATTTTATCAGAACACAAATTTAGCAAAGCAGAAAAGCTTCAGAGTAAGTAAACCTAAGCATCAGGGGCCCTTAACATCACCTAACACCAACCCCCACACATAGCTTGCATTTCTATTGCTTTGCATGCATTAGAAGAATGAGTCATAAACTTAACCTTCAACACTCACTGGTTTCCATTTGAAGCTTAGCCTTATAATGCATTATTAAAGGCACCTCTGAGTAGGCACACCTATTTTTATGTGATTACAGTGCAAAGTGTGAAGAATCATGTCAAGTGGAAAGCCTAAGAAGAGCCAGAAGTTTGGTTCCTCTCGGCGTCACAGAAATCATAACAGAAATACTGAAGACAAAGGAAATGATGATGGATTCCCAGACCCTGGAAATGAAGAGCATGACAATGAGCAAAATCAATTTCACACCGTTTCTGAAAACCAAGCATCTAATGAGTCTTCACTGCTTCATTCTGATCAGCCAGTTGCAGATTGCACCAATCCAAACACTTCAGTCTTTGAACCTTCTCCTCAGCCACAAGTGCAGGATTTAAAGGATCTATTGGCACAAGGTGAAGCAACAATTAAGAAAAGAAAAATGGGATCAACTCGTAAGAGCCACAGAAACCTTAAATTTGAAGGAATTTATGAGGATGAACCAGAGCACAGGGTACAGCTAAAGGAAGGTGTTAGTGATGAGCAAAGAGTGACTGTAGAGGCAGCCATAAAAAAGGATGGGGACAAAGAAGACCAAACAAATCTATCAGATTGTGCACCCAGTCAGTCTTCAGAAAATGAAAACTCCAACCAACGAGGGAAGCATTTGGCCCTTGGGACCATCATACATAATGAAGACAATCACAAAAATGATGAATGGGAACATTTAGCAGCAGCCCTACAAAACAAACCCATGGACATCTCTTCTTCTGAAATAAAACAATCCAAGGAGGCAGAATTCAGTCAAGATTTAATACAGACCTCACTTGATTTCAATATTGTCACACCAACCGAATGTAATGTGCCACTACAGGAATTAGATGAATCTTTGCAAATATGTCATCAAGTGGACACTTTCAGTGAGCCAGTATCCTCCTTACCAAACAGCACAGACCAGATATGCAGGATCGATACTATTTCCACACCTCTTAATGGAAACAGAGAAGAGGGACAGGATGTTCAGATGTCTCTGAATAACCTAATACACAATGATAAGCCACATATGGCGGGGCACACTGTGCTCAAAACAGTGGATGATCAATCCAGTTTACATTCTATCATCAGAGACAAACAAGAAGATAAACATGAAAGAGAAGATGTAGATACACTGGAAGGTTGCAGCACAGAAGATATAGGACAAGATGAACTTACTGGAGTACAAGCAGTCTCTTTGATAAATGAACATGAGCATGTGACTCAAGATGACAAAGTGCCTACAGTTATTTGCCAAAATGTTAGTACTGAAGGCAGCACAGAAGATGGGAACATAATTGACGATTGCCTTGACCATAAGGATGACACCTTAAAGCTAAATAAGGAGAGCATTTGCAAGTCTAAAAGTACAGAATTCAGAGAGGACATTGATGAGTATGAGGAGGTAAGTGTGGTTGGGGATAGAACAGACAATAATTCAGATGAAGGGGTAGCTGCAACAAGCTTGACCCAAGCAGTGGAGCCAGATAGAAGCATCATTTCACCCCTAAAAGTGAAAGATCAAGAAGTAGGAACATTAGATCAATTATTTTCATATGAATCCCAATTCCATGGTGACAGTGAAATTAAATGCTACAGCGAACAACACTATGATCTTTCTAAGGCCAGCTGTTTGACAGGGGAAAACAGTGTAGATGAGAACATAGCTAAAAGAGAGGTGGACATGAGTTATGATGAAGAAGAAAAATATAGAGAGATAAGAACAGAGAGAGAGGTTGAGAAAGATGAGATGCAACCTTCAACTTCAGATCAGTTGTTATTTTCTAAAGCAAGTTCAACAAATCTGTTAGATTTTGTCACTGAATCTAGACTAATTCCTGTTGAAACACTGTATGGGGAAACAGAAACCAGCAGCCAGACACATAACCTTCAACATAACAATCCAGGGGAATTTCCAACTGAATTGGAGATGCAGTCAAAGGAAGGAGTTTGTTCTGATCAAATGCTTGACAAAGTAATCAAATATAAATCTGAGTTTTTAGACACAGAAACCAAGGTTATTGAGGAGGACAATGATGACATAGAGGAAAATATAAATGCTGGTTCCACAGAAGGTTTTACCAAGGAAGAATTAATAAGAATGGATGATAATAAGGATGGAATGCCTGCATTGATGAATGAGCATGAAATGGCATCAGTCATCACAAATGTACAAGACTATGCTTTTCCAGACCAGGCAGCCATGATAGTCAAAGAACATGGTATAGAAAGTCCTGATGTAGGAAGTGATAGCCCAGGTCATGCTTATCCTACAAGTGACCCAGTGGAGCTCATTCCTGAAACACAAGTCAAATTAGACATGCAGGTGTATAATGCCACAGCTGTGCCTGATCAGAAGCAAAACATGTCTGAAGAATGTCTAGTAAATCTAACAAACAGAGAATCAGAAGCTGAGCAATTTAAAAGCACATCTCCAATTGTTTACATACAGGAATCAAGACTGGGTCAGGATGATGTAGTAGCAGAAAATGTGAGACTTAGCCCCTCTGAGGAAAAACAGTTTGATTCAACTAGACTTATCTCAGGAGGTGACCAGAAAGACAGTTTTAAAACAATGAAGGAAGTCATGCAGGTACAAAGCTTAGAAAAAAGTACACCAATCTCAGAGGATGGACCACTCAACTTCACTCCTGAAACATGTTATCCTCAGTCCTCAGAGTCACAGAATTTCATGGAACCTGAAGCAGAAAAAATAGATGAAAATATAATGAAAACTGTTGCTGAAAATGAGAAAACAAATACTTCACAAGAATATAATGAAACACCTCAGCACATCTCAACAGGAGTTGTCAACACAAATCAAGAATGTAGTGTACTTGACAGAGAGGATAAAGAAACAGTCATGGTACAAAATATTTGCGGTGGGGTGGATACCACACATTTAGTCTTATCTGATGTAGCTGAACAGCTGCTTGATACCGAGGTCTTCAAAATGCAAAGCAGATCAGAAGTGTCTGAAAGTATAGTAAAAAATGAACAAGCAACATGGGACGGACACAATGATAGTCAAACCATATCACTAGAAGACCCTCCTCAGAATACTTCTCCCGATTTGAAATTAGGGCAGTCCAAATCATCAGAATATACTGAGTTTGTTACTGTTACAATAAATACTGATCACTTCATGACTTCTGCTGAGCCTATGGATGCAGCTGGAATAGCTCAACAGCCAGGGGCAAACAACCTACAAGCTACCATGACTCCTATTCAAGAAGAAGCCAATACATTGAATAGCACAAACAGCAGCGGAGAAAAAATGGGATCAATATGCAGGGCTCTGGGAGAAAAAGATGAGGAGGAGGATATGTATGGAGAGGAGCAAGATGTAGCTTTTACAGGTAGAGCTACAATATTAGGCCCAGAAAATGGAGTTAGTAAGGAGGAGAAAAATGATAAAAGAGAAGAGATAAATGCTGGTCTGACAGAAAATAATATAGTGGAAGACCTAGCAAAATGCTCACAACAATATATGTATTCTGAATTATCCTCTGAAACTACTATTGAACATCCACCACCTGCAACAGAGCATTCTGATATCAAGGAAGATGATGGAAATAGCATAGAGAACGTGGAAAATAGAAATGCAGAAATCCATCTGCAAACTCAAACTAAGAAAAAGAAGAAATTTGGATCAACACGGAGATCACATGGAAGACACCAACCAAATGCTGAAGGAGAAGAAGGAGAACGGAAAGATCTGGAAAATACACCAGAAAGTGGACATCAAATCATAACTAAAGCTGCCACTTCAAACCTGCTCACTGAACCACAGAATGCTATGAGTAAGGGGTCACTTGACATCCATGATTCACCAGAGACAGATGAACAAAAACAGATGACTAAATCAGAAGTTGAATTCGTGTCTGGAGTGATTGATGCACCACCTGCCATATTATCAAATGAAGTTTATCCGATTCACAGTGTGGTCTCTGATGATGTAAGCAATGCAGAAGGACTGACCGATATGATGGTGCAAAATGAGGCAGAGCCCATAAACATAAAAGAAAAAGAAAACATGCAAGAAGAAAACATGGACCAAAAAGGTACCAACACTGAGGTAACTGATGAAGGGACTAATGAAACAAAGGAGGAAATAAATGCTGGTCCTACAGAAAAGTTTACTACCACAGATGGCATTACAACAGAATGTTCACAACAATATACGCTTTGTGAGTTATCCTCTCAAGCTACTGATCTGGCTTTAACTACAATCGAACATCCATCACCTGCAACAGATCATTCTGATTTCAATGAAGATGATGGAAATAGCATAGAGAATGTGGAAAATAGAAATGCAGATATTGATCTGCAAGCTCAAACTAAGAAAAAGAAGAAATTTGGATCAACACGGAGACTGCATAGAAGACACCAACCACATGCTGAAGGAGAAGAAGGAGAATGGAAAGATCTGGAAAATACACCAGAAAGTGGACATCAAATCATAACTGAAGCTGCCACTTCAAACCTGCTCACTGAACCACAGAATGCTATGAGTAAGGAGTCACTTAATGTCCATAATTCACCACAGACAGATGAACAAAAACGGATGACTAAATCAGAAGTTGAATTCGTGTCTGAAGTGATTGATGCACCACCTGCCTTATTGTCAAATGAGTTGGATCAGGTTCACAGTGCTGTCCCTGATGATGTAAGCAATGCAGAAGGACTGACCGATATTATGATGGCGCAAAATGAGGCCGAGCCCATGAACATAAAAGAAAAAGAAAACATGCAGGAACAAAACATGGACCAAAAAGGCACCAACAGTGAGGATACTGAGGAAGAGATTCATGATACAAAGGAAGAAATAAATACTGGTCCTACAGAAAAGTTTACTACCACAGAGGACATTACAACAGTATGCTCACATCAATATATGTATTCTGAATTATCCTCTCAAACTACTATTGAGCATCCATTACCTGCAACAGAGCATCCAGGTATCAAGGAAGATGATGGAAATAGCATAGAGAATGTGGAAAACAGAAATGCAGAAATTGATCTGCAAACTCAAACTAAGAAAAAGAAGAAATTTGGATCAACACGGCGATCACATGGAAGACACCAACCACATGCTGAAGGAGAACAGAAAGATCTGGAAAATACACCAGAAAGTGAACATCAAATCATAACTGAAGCTGCCTCTTCAAACCTGCTCACTGAACCACAGAATGCTATGAGTGAGGGGTCACTTGACATCCATGATTCACCAGAGACAGATGAACAAAAACAGATGACTAAATCAGAAGTTGAATTCGTGTCTGGAGTGATTGATGCACCACCTGCCATATTATCAAATGAAGTTTATCCGATTCACAGTGTGGTCTCTGATGATGTAAGCAATGCAGAAGGACTGACCGATATGATGGTGCAAAATGAGGCAGAGCCCATAAACATAAAAGAAAAAGAAAACATGCAAGAAGAAAACATGGACCAAAAAGGTACCAACACTGAGGTAACTGATGAAGGGACTAATGAAACAAAGGAGGAAATAAATGCTGGTCCTACAGAAAAGTTTACTACCACAGATGGCATTACAACAGAATGTTCACAACAATATACGCTTTGTGAGTTATCCTCTCAAGCTACTGATCTGGCTTTAACTACAATCGAACATCCATCACCTGCAACAGATCATTCTGATTTCAATGAAGATGATGGAAATAGCATAGAGAATGTGGAAAATAGAAATGCAGATATTGATCTGCAAGCTCAAACTAAGAAAAAGAAGAAATTTGGATCAACACGGAGACTGCATAGAAGACACCAACCACATGCTGAAGGAGAAGAAGGAGAATGGAAAGATCTGGAAAATACACCAGAAAGTGGACATCAAATCATAACTGAAGCTGCCACTTCAAACCTGCTCACTGAACCACAGAATGCTATGAGTGAGGGGTCACTTAATGTCCATGATTCACCACAGACAGATGAACAAAAACAGATGACTAAATCAGAAGTTGAATTCGTGTCTGACGTGATTGATGCACCACCTGCCTTATTATCAAATGAAGTTGATCCGGTTCACAGTGTGGTCTCTGATGATGTAAGCAATGCAGAAGGACTGACTGATATGATGGCACAAAATGAGTCCGAGCCCATGAACATAAAAGAAAAAGAAAACATGCAGGAACAAAACATGGACCAAAAAGGTACCAACACTGAGGTAACTGATGAAGGGACTAATGACACAAAGGAGGAAATAAATGCTGTTCCTACAGAAAAGTTTACTACCACAGATGACATTACAACAGAGTGTTCACAACAATATATGCTTTGTGAGTTATCCTCTCAAGCTACTGATCTGGGTTTAACTACAATCGAACATCCATCACCTGCAACAGATCATTCTGATATCAAGGAAGATGATGGAAATAGCATAGAGAATGTGGAAAACAGAAATGCAGAAATCCATCTTCAAACTCAAACTAAGAAAAAGAAGAAATTTGGATCAACACGGAGACTGCATGGAAGACACCAACCACATGCTGAAGGACAGGAAGGAGAATGGAGAGATCTGGAAAATACACCAGAAAATGGACATCAAATCACAACTGAAGCTGTCACTTCAAACCTGCTCACTGAACCACAGAATGCTATGAGTGAGGGGTCACTTAATGTCCATAATTCACCAGAGACAGATGAACAAAAACGGATGACTAAATCAGAAGTTGAATTCGTGTCTGAAGTGATTGATGCACCACCTGCCATATTATCAAATGAAGTTGATCCGATTCACAGTGTGGTCTCTGATGATGTAAGCAATGTAGAAGGACTGACTGATATGATAGAGCAAAATGAGGTCGAGCCCATAAACATAAAAGAAAAAGAAAACATGGACCAAAAAGGTACCAACACTGAGGTAACTGATGAAGGGACTAATGATACAAAGGAGGAAATAAATGCTGGTCCTACTGAAAAGTTTACTGCCACAGATGACATTACAACAGTATGTTCACAACAATATACACTTTGTGAGTTATCCTCTCAAGCTACTGATCTGGCTTTAACTACACTCGAACATCCATCACCTGCAACAGATCATTCTGATTTCAAGGAAGATGATGGAAATAGCATAGAGAATGTGGAAAATAGAAATGCAGAAATCCATCTGCAAACTCAAACTAAGAAAAAGAAGTTTGGATCAACACGGAGACTGCATGGAAGACACCAACCACATGCTCTAGAAGCGGAAGGAGAATTGAAAGATCTGGAAAATACACAAAAAATACAAGTCATAGATCAAACAGCTAGTATAAACTTGCTTACTGAGCCACAGAATGGTATAAGTGAGTTGTCACTTGATATCCTTGAACCAACCTTGAGCACTGAGCAAGATATGGAGTGTTCTGAAAATGAAAGTGCCAGTCAAGTAGCATATCCTACCCATGGTCCAGTGGAAGTAATTCAGGAGATACAAGGTAGATCAGACATCGCAAATATATCTGAACATTGCAACACACTGTCTGAAGAACATCTAGAGAATCCAAAAAACGGAGAATCAAAATCAGAGGAATGTGAAAGCACATGCCCAGCTCTTCACATACAGGAATTAAAATTGGCTCCAGACGATAAGGCAACACAGAATTCAGGACATTCAGGAAATTCTGGGAGAAGGAAGAAAATAGGTTCAACTCGAAGGAGTCTTAGAGTGATAAAAGAAAAAGAAAACACCCAGGAAGAAACAACAGAAGAAAGTACACCAACCTCAGAAAAAGATCATGCTCAAAAAGGGGCATTCAACATAACTACAGAAACATCTCACCAGTCCATACAAACGCATTCTGAGCCATTAAATATTGTAGACTCTGAAGCAGAGAAAATTGGTTCAACTTGCAACAACCTTGAGGAAGGACAGAGTAAACAGGAAGCATTGCAAAACACTAAAGACACAAACCCAAGATATCCTGGAGACATTGACAGAGAATATTTAAAATTAGTAGAAAAAGAAGAAGTGGTTAACCCTGATTCTGACATTTGTGGAGCAAAGACAAGAGTACAAGAGCATGAACCACAAATTCACAGGAAACTTGTTCAGTCAGAAGGCTCCCTTCTTAGTGAGATAGAGTTTTACCTGAATAAAAGTTTTGAAGGTACCCTAAATACTACAATTCTTAACCCTGATATAGCAGAACTCTCAGAACCAATATCTGAGGAATCTCTTCAGCTACCATCATCTCAAAACCCTCAAACTGATATGCAACCAAGCTCCCCAGCAAGAAGGAGAAAAATGGGGTCAAATCGCAAGATGTCCAGAAACATGCACGCAAAAAAAATATCCAATGAGGACGGAGGGTGTGAACAGGAAAAAGAGAATTTGGATAATGCTAAAAATAGCGAACCTCAAAGAGAGTCAAAGACAGTTAAGGAAACTGTCATGACAGAAGGCACAGAAGACATGAAAGAATCTGTTGAACTCGTATCTGAAGTCCAAGTTCTCTCTCGTATAAATGATAGTAATAAACAATCCACAGGGCAACCACTTCCAGAATGTAGGCGAAAGTTTGGGTCCAGACGCTCAGCGAAGGGAAGCAGTGGCCTGGGTGCATTTACACATGGGGATTATGAGAGCGACCTGAAAAAAACAGATGTTCAAGTGACTAATGATGACTTAAGGGTATGCATGTAATATCTCTCTTAATTTGTTGAAGATTGTAATTTCATCATTTTGCTTATTTATAAATGTATATTCTTGTCTGCATTGTATTTGTTTGAATTTAAAACAGCCTGTATTTTGCAGGTCTCTGATGCATATTTAACCTCAGAATCAGAAAGTACACCAATCTCTCACCCAGTCTCTGAGCCAAGGTATAGATGACAATGCTCTGGCATTTGTTTTCTAATCATCAACTACATTTCCAAATGTTTTAACTCTCATCAAACTCTCCTGACTCTGGCTATTATGCACATTATGGATATTGCTCAATCATCTGAATTACACACATGGCAGAGACTGCCATTATCTTTGTATGCTCTCTGTATTGTTTTTCTTCTCCAGGACAGGAATTGAAGAGGTTAGAACAACTGTTGTGAAAGATACAAATGCACCATGTGTTGTAAGCACCAGAGGAAGACCTAAGATAGACTTTGAGCAATGGAATGAGCAACGTGAGTGCAGAAATTAAGGTCCTGCAAAAAAAGTAGTTGAAGCTCTGGAGGTTGGGGTAGGAAATGGTGTTGAACAACCTGTAGCAACCTATTCCTTCTTGTGCAGTTCCAGATTTTGGACAAGCAGTGTATAATGTTGTAATGGTGGGAAACAGTAACGTGGGCAAGACATCCTTCATAAAACGTTTACAGAGTGGACATTTCATCACTGACTACAGTGCTACTATAGGTGAGTCTGAAGATTTTGTTTAAATGCCTCGTATCAGTTATCCTTAGGTCCAAAACTATGAGCATTTAAGTGTGTGTGTGTGTCTGTGTCTGTCTGTCTTTACGTATTCAGGTGTTGACACCTTTGTCCAGACTGTTACATTTGGTAGTAGAACTGTTAAACTGTATGTCTGGGACACTGCAGGTCAGGAGAGGTAAGATAACAAGTGACAATTTATATACGAGTAATCAAAAATATCCAGTGCTTTTTTATTTTATTTTAATTGATTTATGGAAATTTTGTAACCAGGTATCACAGCATCACTAGGCAGGTCTTCCACAAGGCCCAGGGGCTTCTGCTGATGTATGATATCACATCATCTCAGAGTTTCCATGCTGTTCGTGCCTGGATCTCCCAGGTTCAGGTTAGTTTATCCATTGCATAAAAATAATAATGGCGGCATGGTGGTGTAGTGGTTAGCGCTGTCACCTCACAGCAAGAAGGTCCTGGGTTCGAGCCCCGTGGCCGGC